>JAJTUV010001901.1:0-232501 GCA_021653895.1 Mastomys natalensis | reverse complement strand
TTTCTGAGTCTGGATACAACAATTTTTGTGAGTAGAACACATGATATTCATGCACAATGGTGTTTTTCCTCAATAAAAAAATTTAAATATTCTCAAGGAAGTAAAATGAACATGTGAACTTCAAAAATCAAAATGTAATTTGAGAGTGATCAACCATGACAATACATGGAGTGTAAAAGCAATTCTCCTGGGCTTTTGAGGTTGGGAGCAGGACTCCATCAGCCCAATATCCCCAAAAAATAAAGAGGAAGACAGAGAGAATAGATCAGTTCTCACTTATTCATTTGTTATTCTCATCATTTAGAACAATAAAGAAGAATGACAGGTTCTGGGAAGTTGTTTAACCTGACATTTGAATGGCCAGGACTGGCAGGAAGGAGAAAAATTATGTATATGTATATTGTATACATTTATATATTGCACTTATATTAGATAGAGATCTCACATGTCTCCAGGCTTAGTCCTGGGTATTTAATATATAGTACCCTCCTGCTTCCAGAGTAGTCCAAGGGTAAATATGATTAGTTAGGCTGTAATGGGTTTCCTTCAAATTTGATCTTACAATAGATAATGGGTTAATTAAAGACTGGTTTAGCTAAAATGCAATGGCTATCATTCCTTCTGTTCATTTTCTACACTATTTCTAGAGTGAAAAAACAAGTATTGTTTAATACATGAAGTTACTTGAAAAATAGGAGATTCCAGATAGAAGGATCAGGACAAATTCTGGTATCACATTGTTCATAAAAATTTATAATGAAAATTTCCATTACTGTCAGAAATAGTCTTATTATTACAATAACTGTATTTCTAAGGAGTAGACACAAAGCAACATGAAGAGCTACACAAGACAATCATTGTGGACAACAAAATAAGAAAATCTATCCTGGGTGTTGCCCCTGTTGGACTTTCTGTTTATTAAATTGTTTATAATATCAAAGTTCACTCTAAGTCAGAATTTCTATAGCCATTTGGTAAGTATATCAATTAGACTTCATCTAGAAGATTCTTGATAAAGTAGATGGCACTTAATGCAGAAACTCACAACTTTCCAAAGTTTAGAATATCAGTGTCTTTGGAGTCATAAGCCACACATAGGATATCGCTATCACATCAACCCATAAGACTCAGGAATCATTGCAGAAGAAAGGACAGAAAGATTTTTTAGAGCCTGAGGTCAGGAAGGACCTGGGGGAAACAATGTCTCCTGGATATGACTGAACCAATGCACTCACGAACTCATAGATGCTGCAGAAGACCTACCTGAGATCAATCAAGTAAATATCCTACTACGAATGTTGGGGAAGGATCACGGTCTTCATTCCTAACCATGGAGCAGTAAATGTCTTCAAGACAGAAGTTGGAGGATCATTTCTTTAACCTTTTGGGCCTGGTTGGTTGACCAAGATCCAATGGATAATCTCATATCCATGAATATGTGGTGTACCACTTGGTGTGTTAGTAAAGAAGGACTCAAAGTACGACATGGGTGGAGGAGAAGATTTGGAAGAAAGGAAGAGGAGAAGTGAGAAAACATGATTACAATACATAGTTTGCACTTATTAAATCCTCAAATAATTAATAAAAATACTATATTATAAAAAAAGTATTTCTGGTTGCAAGCAACACTGTCACATTTGGTTAGGTCATGTGGGAGGAGTTAAGGTGGGAAGAGTAAGGAGAGGAAGAGGAGGAGTAAGGAGGAGAAGAGAAAAAGGAAGAGGGGAGCTAGGGAGAGCAGAGATGTAGGAGGATGGAGAACCACAGGTATGGAGAGCAGTTGTGCGTACAACTTATATTTAGGTTAGCTAATTGGGAAACAACTCTCTGTGTATGGACATATTGTTACTGAGCATTGCCCAACATATAAAGCCTTTGATTAGTCTTTAAGCATTAGAGTCTCATTTTATTACTGGGTCCGCATGGATGGTGGATGGTCTGGGCAATGCCCAGCCTTGCGGAGACAGTTTGGAAGATTGGCAGAGCTATCTCCCATGCTGGCATCTCATGGGTGGCAGGGCTGGTGTTTCTGGCTAGCCGTTTCTAACTGCCACACGCATGTGGCCTCCAGCCAAGAAACATGGTAACTGAGTTAGGCCAAGCCACTGCAGCTTAGATAGTTGGTTTGACCAGTGGCCAGTTTTTTAAATAATTACTTCAACAAGGTTAGGCATATGAAGAAGTCAACGAACCAGGTTGCAGAAAGCACAAATAGGAGCAAGCTGATAGAACTGAGAAATTAAACCAGGAAGTTTCTTCGGGGAGGTGCCAGTAGCAGAAAGATCCAAAATATGGCAGCGAAACTCTGGATAATTCAATTTAGATGTGATTCACTTCTTTCAAACTGGAAAAGGTATCGTGACTGACAATGAAAGAGGTAATTCTTTCAAGCAGAAATCATATTGAAAAGCAAATGAAATTAAAAAACATTTTATAGAATCTTATTTCTTACCACTCCAGTTTTAGTACTTCTGTCCTGGGTATTAATTTCCCAAGGTTTCCATAGTAAACGATCATAAGTTGAATGGTTTAAAACAATAGAAATTTATTTTTTTCGTGGTCCTGAACACTAGATATTTGAATAAAGATGTTTCTTCCAAAAATCTCAAGAATAAAATATTGTCTTGCCTTTTTCCTAGACTGTGGTGTCTGCTTGTAACTGTTGAAATCTCTTGGTTGCTACTTGCCTCTTTCCAGATTGCTTCCATGTTTCTTGGGTCCCTTCTCTGTGCATGTCTTTGTGTGCTCTCTTGTTTAAAAGGCTCCTTATGTGAAAGTTTCAGTTCATATTCCAACCCACTATGACCTCTCCTATTAAATTAGCATACAGAATAACATTTCTCCTTATGGCCTTTTTATGCATTACTTGGGTTAGTACTTCCTTCTCACTCATCTCCTCCATCTACCTCCCTCATCCAACTTGTACCATTCTTCATGTCATTCCTCTTTGCACGTTCTGTCATGTGTTCTCATACATTCCTACACCATTTTTTTGATGTTCCGTTTTCAGCTCTCATAGTGTCTTTCTGGTTTTGTGACCTTTGCCCACCCTACATTATTTCATAAGAATACATTTATAAAAATTAGAAACTTGAACCCATATATGAGAGAGAGCATGCATATTTTCTTTTCATTTTGAGCTTGGTCTACCTAAGTTAATTTAATATTTCAGAATCCCATGTGTTTTCCTGAAAATTTCAGAATTTCATTTTGATATTCATTATCCATTGTCCGCTGATGGGCATTTTGGCAGATTCCTTTCTCTAGCTGTTATAAATTGAGTGGCAATAAGCATGAAAGCACAGCATCTTTGTGGTAGAATATAGAGTCCTATGGCTTTATACTCAAGAGTGGCGTAGCTAAGTGACGTGGTACTTCTGTTTCTAGGTTTCTGAGAATTCAGCACACATTTTCATAGCAGATACAATAGTTTTTTTACTTGCATCCATAGTGACTAAGGATTCCTTGTCCCTACATGCTTGTCAGCATTTGTTGTCATTTGTTTTCTTGATGACAACCTCTCTTAACAAACTGCAGCTGTAAAGACTTTATGACCAAATACATCTATGTTCTGAGATTCAGACCCTGTATAAATGCATACATATCCTGAGGTTCTATCTCTGTCCAAATATATTTCATTGCAAAGTTACAAATGCAATTTTTTAAAGGGCTATAATTCAACATCTCCCGTCCCCATGAATCTATTTGTTTTCTCCTATGAGGAACCAACTACTCCATTCTTTCACTACCAAGTTTTACTTTATTTTTTTTTTTTATAAAAACTACAAATGTGTTTTTATAGAGGACTTTTGTTACTTAAGGGTGGGGACATACTACATTTATCTTCATTTACAGTGTCTAGTAAGATTGAAATACTACAAGCCCAATGTAATTTTACTGAAGAAATGAAGGAATGAATGAATGAATAGGAGACATAAAAGGAAGAAAGACAGCTACAAGACATCAGCATGACATTTGCATGTTTCCCTATCCATGATTATAGAACCCAATGGCCCTGTCATCTACCAAATACACTATTACAGAAACAGCAAATAAAAGCATGCTTCCTGTCCCTCTTGAGAGCTTATAATGAGCTGAATATTGAGAAAACTGACATTGATTTCACTTTGATTCTTCCAAGTCTGCAGATAAAATAGACAGTTTACAACTTCCATGTATTTTCTTATGCTTCTCATGTTCGGCCTGTTTAGAGAGTGATTACATCATGCAATCCTGTTTATCCTCTTCACTTGGCTGACTTCCTTTACTTTCACACCCACTGCAGAAGAGGTTTGCTTTCCTTTAAGGATTCTATTTTCATACTTTGCTCACACGCACTTAATTTACATCTGTTCCTCTAGCTTCAAAAGTATTCAGAGGTTCTGACTTTACCTCAGTACCAGCGGTCCTTTTCTTCTTTGAAGTTGAATATTCATTGCAAGAGAGATGCTGTGTCTTTTGGATCTTTGTCCTCATCCATGAGGCAAAGCCACAAATGCCTTGATGATTTTAGGAGATAAATCTAATACTTTCTGTATATAAGAAGTCAGTCCATTTCTTTGATCTAACTTGGACATAAATGATCTAACTTTAGTTGAGTTACTCAGAGTCTCTGTCCCTTAGGAGTGTCACAGGTATATTTTGGAGTATAAAAGGCTACATGCACAGCTACACAAATCACCAGGCTGTCTTCCATTGCTGACCCCGGATCCTTACAACATAACCTTTCTCTTTTCAGTGCCTGCCCCATCACACTTTGAGTTTACAATGCAAAATTTGCTTTTTATCTCATTCCACATCCTAAGAGGGAGATCACTTTGATGATTGTGCCAGAACCTAATTGTGTGGAGAATCAATTGTATGGGAGGATGGAGTCCATGGAGGCCAGCAGGTTTTAGCATCCTGAAGAGAAGGGAGGTGCCACAAGGGATATGTGTTTAGGGGCGATTCCAGACCTTTTTTTTTTTTTCCTGCAGGCTTCTTAAAATGGGCTGGTCATGTCCTCCACTGCCATTCTTGAATGTTAGATGTGGAGCTATGCTGTGCAAACTCTTTATGAATGTGAATCTCCCAGGTTAGAACTTGTGTGCTGTGGCCATCCATGCTGTGGCCAATGTGACATTGTAAAAGTAAATTGTCTTGCAGCCAATTTGGCTGAAGTTATGATCTTGGTAGTTTGACTTTATTAACATTTACTAATATCATTAACTATGGCAATAATTGCTCACTAAATACATGCTATAGGGAAGTCCTGAAACTGATTGTTTAACCTTCAATGGCTAATTTCATGTCAATATAGGTCCTGGCATAGATGATATAATTAGCACCACTGTTGTTATGTTTTGCAATTAGAATCAAATGCACAGCATGAGTCACAGATTCGGAGTTCACAGACTCAGTGAAGAACAAAATCCAAAGTCTTAGGGTAGGGTAAGGTCCCAAAAAATTCATATGGAAAACAACTGTGAGATACTACACCTTGCCAAACCTTGTTTCCCCATCAAGAAAATGAGCACATTCTTCCTATTAATAGCCTAACAGGGTTGAATAAGTTCATGACTGGTCTGGCAAAGTAAGTAGCATGTGGCCTAGAACCCAGATTTTCAATTTTATTGTCAATGCTAATATCCTTTCTTTGTTTCTTTCTTTCCTTCCTTCCTTTTTTTTTTTCCCTACGAACTACAAACCTTAAATCTTACCTTGGAGACAGTGGTCTAAAATGACTCTTCTGTATGACCACAAGAGACTGCTTGTAATTTGTCCCAGGTAGCCAATGGGGCTGAATTGCCTCTTCCCAACTGAGGCCATAAGGGCATAACTGTGAAGGAGACTCTGCAAAACAGGCAGGGATTCCCTCTCTCCTCTGACACACTCCACTGAACATGAAGCCCCGATGCATGTTGGCTAGAGAAAGCTCCCTGTTGCTCTCTGTTTCACAATGTCTTAATGAAATTTTGTTCACAAGGGCACCAATGATGGTTTCACAACCTTCTACTCCTTAAAGATTGAGAAACTAAAGGAAACTTCCGGCTCCTCTATAGCCCAACTGGGGAATCCAATAAATCCCATGCACCATTGGAATTCCAAGGGGGTGAAACTGAACCTAAGACCCACTTCAGCCTTGTTTCCCTAAGGAGCTCTTACTGGCTTGCTCTGTGTAGTGCTTACAGTGGTTCTTCAGTTGTTGGTACTCCATTTGACACACAGAGAATTGAAACTCTGAAAGAATCAGTAACTTACTTAATATTTTACATGTAAAGGTCAAGCCAGGGCTGGCTGATGTCCAAGTTGTTATGTGAGTAGTAAAGTGGTCTGTCAGACCAGGAGATTATATTTAGAAGAACTATTCATTCATCTACTTATAAATATTTATTAAAAGTCAACTATATCCCATACCAATGTTGAGGATAAAGTACTAAACAAACACAGCCTTTCAGGTCCCAGAGAATGCTTACATAGAGTAAATAGGTAACAGACACAAAGAAATACAAGTATGTATGCATAGATTGTTAGGTGATGGTTAGCACAAAGAAGGAAGAACAGGCAGAGTTCAAGAAGACAGCTCTGTTGTGGTAGCTTCTGAACGGAAACTGAAGTAGAGTGAGTATGTGATTCAATGTGGGCTTTGGAAAAGACCAAACCAGGTAATAGACAGAAAATCACAGTGCCTAATAAACCAGTGTGCTCTGTGCACTAGGTGAATAGTTTGAGGCTTCACAAGTGATATTTGGGGGAAGGAAAATAAATTAGGTCAGAGAGGTGACAGTTCACATTATAAGTGATTCCTAGAAGGCCTCTTGGGTAACTTGTTTTGTTTTCATGGGAAGATGA
The DNA here is from genome assembly GCA_021653895.1 of Mastomys natalensis. Classification (NCBI taxonomy): domain Eukaryota; kingdom Metazoa; phylum Chordata; class Mammalia; order Rodentia; family Muridae; genus Mastomys; species Mastomys natalensis. Next base: position 225,670 of record JAJTUV010001901.1, on the reverse strand, counting down.
TTTGGAGATGGACATGGTATCACTTCAGTTCCATGAGAGGTTGGATTTCATAGGTTCTTTCCAGTCTAGTCAAACAGGAATTTCTCTAAAGATATACTTATGAAAGAAACTTCTTGGGCTCCATCAGAGCCAATGGTCAGTAGATCTGGAGACTAGGAATCATAGTGTTTCTGACATCCAAGTGTGGTTGGTAATTACCTCCTAGACTGGCTCAAAGCCTTTCCAGTCAACCCCTCTATTTATCATCTAAGGCCTACGTAGGAGAAGGAGTCATTGATACAAATGAAATATTAGGGTATGAAAAGGATGCTTCGTTATCCTGGTTTCTGTAATCCAGTACTATCTGATCTCATTACCCTTCTCTTTCCTCACTGTTTGCAATCTTCCTCGGATCACAGGAAAGAGTTTAGATAGCTAAGGAAAAGCAAATGACTGCTTTGGAAAACAGAAGCCTCTTGGATCAAACCCCATTATTTTCTGTGTCCTTTTGATATTCAGCAAGTTGATTTGCTCAAACCAGAAGTGCAGTCACCTAAGCAACCTGCTTGGTACTCTGCAGCACTACTCTAATTTCATAGATTGATAAGTTTAATCTATTGGTCCCAAAATTGTATTCTGTTTCATGGTCTCCTTGTCCAGAAAAGCTTCAGTGATTTCATAATAAAAGTCAAATTAACTGAAAACATTCCTCCTCCTCCTCCTCCTCTTCCTCCTCCCCTTCCACCACCTCCTCCTCTTATATCCTTCTTTATACCAAACTGAGACAGTGAGAAGACACTTCTAAACCTGTTACCTTTTCAGGAGAGCAGAATTTTTATTTGAAAATTAGCATGAGCAGTTTTGGCTACTGATTAGTGAGATAGATATGTTCTAGGTTGGGACAAATGCATGTATAATCATATAGAATCTCTGATATCGAATGCTTCAGATAATTGTTTCCTATGACGGTTCTTTTGGGGCAGTTAATGAATGTTTCCTCTAGAGAATGATAAAATGCTTATTCTGGGCTTTGTGACACTTCAGACCTGTGTTGCATCTTCTGAGATCTGCCATTGCTGTGTGAAAGCAGCCATAGATAAAATACAGAAGGATGAATCTGCCTGTAAAACTTTACACAGAATCAGGAGAATGGCTAGATTTATGCTTTGTGACTCCGCCATGTAAGGACACTTCATATTGAGTTAATTTAGTGTTGAGGATGAAACTTGGGCCTTAGGAACAATAAGAAAACATTCTCCACTAAACTGGATCCCAATTCCCTAAGATGACCTTTGTTCAGATCCTGAAAAGTTCTAGAATTAAAGTGAGTTATCACTCTCCTTTATTATTGGGCCGGGGAGTCTTCTTTTAAAATTATGTATTTATTCATTTATTTACATCTCAACCTACTCGTAGAATTCTTTTTGCCATTCTTCCTCCCCTTTGCCTCTGAGAAGGGCAGATCTTCCCCCATCCCCCAATCCTGACAACCCTTGGTTCTCCATTTTTGTTATTTCCACTTTAATCATTTTGCCCAGCCTCCTTTATTTTCACATCAACTGTCTGAAGTAAGAAAAAAATAACTTAATAAATTACAGCATCTGTTCTTTGGTCCTCTCAAGTTTTAAGTTCTGGGAATAAAATATTTTTCACTCACTATTATTAACACATATCTTTTTGTGAACAAAATAGTTGAAAAGAAATATAGCTCTGCCCTTCTGAGGATCAAATATCATTTGTATCAGCAGAATATAAGGTTGTGAAAATTTCAAGTAACAAAAGCTATTCTCGCTATGTGATCTTAGAGCTGGGATGTGGTTCAGTGGTAAAGTGTTTGCTTAGCATATGGAATAGCAGTGTTGAGCCTCAGGAAAATTACAGGCACAGGTACTCAGGCAGAGAGAAAGACACATATACACAGATCTTAAATAAGTCCATCTAAAATAATTTTTGTCCAATGAATCAAATTATATAAGCCTGCTACTTTCTTCAAAATTTTTCTAAATTGGAATCATAATGGGTACAGCTACTGTAACAAAGAAAATTAGAGATGAATATAACCAGAGGAAATCCTCCTTCCACACTACCACAGAAGATATGAGGGCCCTGGTTATGAGAATTTAAGGTTAAAAAAAAGGTGTTTATTATTTTTATTTTATTTTCTCACTACGTTGAAAATCAAACCCAGGGCCTTGTTCGTGTGAGACAATCATTCCACCACTGAGCTATATTCCAGTCATCCCAAAGTGTATATTGATTGTAAACTGTCACCTGTAGTCTTTTAAAAAGGTCTGTTTTGCCCACACACAAAAACCTTACAGGATTTCCTTGAGGAAATCATGCTGATTACAACATCTATGTCAGACACTGTACCGGCACATTTGGTTCCACAAGCAACAGTATTGCTATGAGCACTTGGCTTTGTTGTAGTTGCTCATATGAAGTCATTTCCCCATCGTTTCATGAGTTTCATTGTTTTCTACGTTTATTTAGGCGGTTCTAGTGAAGCACTCTAAGCATGATTGCATACAAGCAGCATAAGTTGGGTTTCTTTCAGTTCTGGAACCAAGAAAACCCAAGATCAAAGCACCATCAAATGCAATGTGAAGGTATGTTTTCTAGTCCACAAAATGACATTTTCTTCCTGTGTTCCCATATAAGAGCAAGCTATAGCTAGCTCTCTGCAGTCTCTTTTATAAACTCACAAACCTAATGTGTAAAGGTTCCATTTTCATACTTTTGTCCTTTCCTTAAGGCCCCGTTTTCTAATCCCATCTTTGTGGATTGGGAAAATAATATGACCTAAGGGGGATACATCCATTTACACCACAGAAGTCAAATCTTTCATCTTATTAATCATTGTGTTCAAAGCCTAAAAGTTTCATGTAAATGAATGAGCCTGCACACCCTTTTCTTGCTGATCCAACCTTTTCCATCTTTGGAATACATAGTACAGGTCAATAGCTTGTTGTTACCGCAACCAGAGGATGAGGGAGGTAGAAACTCCTGCTCTGCGAACAAAGGAATGTCACAGATTGGGATACACACTTTAATAAAGTACAGTTAGCTACCAAAGATAGGGACCCTAACCGAGAGGACCTTCCATGGAGAAGTGGCACTTGATTTAAATCTTACAGCTAACTAGGAGAATTGTTATACCTCTCCTATGTTCGTGGCTAGCTTCATTCTCTGATAGATCCTGATCTCAAGAATATGATTTCTCTCCTCCACCTACTCTCTCAGATTTCAAATAAATTCCAGTGGTACTGCTTCTACTTAGTAGATCTTCAGTAAGCACTGAATAACCTGTCTAAGAGCCATCCAGGGAGGGAGGGAGGGAGGGAGGGAGGGAGGGAGGGAGGGAGGGAGGGAGGGAGGGAGAGAAAGAGAGAGAGAGAGAGAGAGAGAGAGAGAGAGAGAGAGAGAGAGAGAGAATACTAGAGAAATCATATTTCTACACATGATAATCCAGAATTACAGGTGTGTTTTGATTGCTCCTTGTTTGAAATCTCAACACATACCTTTATTATTTGTCTAATTTGTCTCACTGGGTCCTGGTGCAAGTAGATCACTTTATTGCTTACCCGATTTAATTCATTCCATCCTTCTAGAGTAAATTCCATCCAAGCCTGAATGCAGTAGCAGCTTTCTGTGAACTCCATACTTGTCTTTCTCTTTCCTTCTATCCCCATAAGAAAATTGCGTTTGATGCATCTAAGGACCAAGAGTTACGATGAAGAAAACAGAGAGAAGAGCAGAGGAAGAATTCATATCATATTAGACAAAAGGGAAAGTGACAACTTGATGCTATAGCTACAAATATCATATTCGCCGTGGACAAGACAGGCATGCCCATACAAATGAACCACACAGGGAACTGAGAGCATCAACAGGACTGTGAAGGGTGAATGCAGGTGATGAAGCAGAGAAACGGGCAGGAAGCAGACAATGTGAGATTGTGTACAACACCTTGGCATACTAGGCTTCCACTTCAGCAATGGAAAAATTCTAATTTCAACCAGAGACACAATAAGACAAGAAAAACATCATAATTTTTTACCCTTACAGTCACATTGGTGACAATGAAATGAGTGATTGAAGAAGCTCCAAAAGAGCCATAGCTTTGGAAGGTGTTAAAAAAAGTCTGAGTGTGAAGCAGAAAAATGGCGGCAGTGGCAGGATTATGGGAATGTCAACACTTATTCTTTCTATATGAAATTTCAGCAATTTCTCCACTTTAAAGTAAGTGGTAAGCTCATTGATCCATGGATTCATTTATTCTTATACTTGCTAGTCTTTTTTTTTTTCTATTTACTGATTTTCACTGTTGTGCGCTAGCCCTGTATGTGAAGGACTGTGAGCAAATGAGTGTTCAGTTCCAATTCACTGCGTAGCTCAGCAGAGGGAAACATACTCTAGTTTCCGAGGGATGAGCATATGGTTGGGGAGTTGGCTAAGGTAGTGAAGCACTTGTTAAACAAGCATGAGAACTTAAGGTCAATCCCAGAACCACTGTAAAAAAAAAAGTGTGTGTGTGTGATGGTGTATGCTCATGATCCCAGCACTAGAGTGGTGGAGAAAGTTGAGGCCCTAGAGCTCACTGGCCAGTGGCATAGCCTGATCGGCAAGCTAATCAAAACCTAAAACTTGTTTTAAAAAATGGGGTGTAAGGAACGTGAGGAACAATGCCCAAAGCTGTGCTAGGGCCTTAACATAAATGAACACATTTATATGTCTACATAAACACAAACATATACACAATACCTCCATGTACAAAAAGTGATAAAGTATATGGCTTAGAAATCGGGCATTTTTAATATGGTCATCAGAAAGAGCTTTCTGACAGGGAGAGTCTTGAATAGACATTCAAATGAAGTGGAAGAATGGGCCCTTGCACTATATCCCGGGCAATAATTTCCCTGAGAGACTATTGTCATTTCTGCTTCAGCAGAGCATGCCAGGGCAGTGCTGGAATTGCAGTTTGGAGGATATTGCAGTTTCTGAAAGTATTCTGTGTCTCAAGGGTTCCCTTTTCTTCAGGGCTCTGTCACAAATCTGCTCTTGCTCTCTTCTGAGAAGCTGGACTCTCCTTCCAGCTGCATATTAGTCTGATGAAACCATAAACACACAAAGTACCCTGGTGTTGCTGTATGCAGGAGTACAGATGGCAATGGAAGGGCCTGGATGCTTTTAATTTTTTTTCAGTGCTAGTTCATGTGTGTTACTTAAAAAAAAAATCTACAGAGGTTATTTATTATACAGCAGCCGTTGGCATGTACCAAGTAGAATTCCTATTCATAATAAGCTGATTCATCTTCTGGCACGTCAGAAATTTCTCAAATTGATACTTATAATAAATATGATTAATACCATATTGTATTACAGTTGTTGCCATGAAATAATTGGGAACAACTATCATATTGTGATGTTGACAGTGTTGGACCGGTTGGTGCCAAATGGTGGAAGCCAGTCAACTGTGTTTCATTAGCAGCCACATTGCTATGGTGTTGTTAAGGTTTTCATAATCTATTTACCGAGGGTTGATCATTCATTCCATTAGACAAATCCATGTGACAGTTCCTCTGGAAGTAAATTTGTCGATGAAAATCTCAGCATAATGGGCTCTTAGAGGATCTTAGGTTCCCTGCCTGTGAAACACTTAAAGCAGCTATTACAATCCCAGGTTTAAGGATGAAGAACCAATTAAAGAGACAAGAGAAAGAACTAGGACTAACAAGTGTAAAGGGTGATTTTGAATTTAGGATGAGGGGAGGTGCTGGCAAACCATGCCTTTGAATAGATATCAAATGCCTTGTGGTCATTAGGGCATCTCCAACTATAATGGTGTTTTGCTCTCTCATGTGTACTCCTGCAGATGCATGGCTACAGGTTTCTCTCCAAAGACTCAGAACTCTTCCCAGGCTCCTCACTTTCCTCTTTGTGAAATGCATTTCTTCACTTCAGTAGATGGCCTCTCATAAACTCTACTCAAGCTTACACACCTGGTGTAAGTTACACTTGTTCCTAGAAGCTAGCTCGGCTCACCTTATACCTCCATCTGGTAACTCGGATATCACAGAAATTTATCAAGATTCATCCTATACATTATCACAGTTTCATTGCATCTTCCTTTACATACCATGTTCTCCTCAAAGGCTAGCCGCAGACTTAGTCCCAAGTCTAATATGGCCAGACTCAGTAAATATGGTGGAGTAAGCCAATCTGAGAGAACATGGAAACCTGTAGTGTATTATCAAGGATCAGATTACTTCCTTCTCCTGTTCTGAGGGCCTGGCACCCTTCTAGTTATTAAAGACAATTTTTTGTTTGTTTGTATGCATGTATTCTTGTATGGATGTGCTCATGAAAGTGTTCATACGACCCATCCATGTAGGAGTAGCAAGTACCTACAAGAACCATGAGTTCACAGATATGAAGGAAACTTGTAGATTTCCCCAAATTTGCATCATAGGACTTAAGGGTTCTAAAAATTGAGATTGTTGAACTCAATGTTAGATTCTCTACATTATTCTCTTATTTATCATAAACTCATGTATTGAATACCCAGTATGTGAAGACATTGATTGGATTAGAATCCAAGGCTAAAATACTGAAGACAAATCTACATTCAAATAGTTTGAGATCTTGAAGTTAAGGAGAAAGTGGACACTAAGCATCAACCAATGGATTGCACAAATCACCATATAGTCATGAACTGTGCTGAGGAAATATTTGAAGGATGGAATATGATGATAGGTGGCAGAGTCTAACCTTGCCCAAGCTGAGTAACAAAAGATGAAGAGAGGCCACATTAGTGACTATAGGTAAGAGGATGGAGAACATTTCCAAAGGTAGAGCAATGTCTTCAAGGCCCAAATGTCAAAAGCTAGATGTGAAATTTGAAGGACAAAGGCAAACCTGGGTAGCCAGAGCACAAGGACTGGGATCTACAGAGACAGGCAGTAATCAGGCAAAGAGAAAGTTTTAGACCACACTGAAGAGTTTAGATTTCCATCTTCACTCTATGTGCTGTGAGGACAGCTTAAAATGTTTAATTAAGAAATAGATTCTGAGTGTATTCCTGTCTCAAAAACTATGCTGCAGCAGGGAGAGTAAATACAGAAAATCAAGCTGTGGAGTAAGGGTTCTTCGGCTGGGGTCCATGCTTATTTTATGTGCTACGGAGACCGCTTAAAATATTTTATCAAGAACTGAATATTGACTGTAAATTTCCATTTTCCAAATACTATTCTGTATCAGGGAAGGCGAGTACAGAAGAATCAAGCTGTTGAGTATGGGTTCTTGGCCAGGATCCATATGATTATACTGATAGTAGAAATGGACAAAGATGATGATTACAGGAAATATGGGGAGACTATGATGACAGGGGTGGGTAATGAATTGGATGAAGATGACCTGGAATGTAGACTACTGAGGAAGGACACTTTCTTTGGAGGAAACAGATATATGAAAGGCACCATTAGTGTAAAGAGGATTTGGAAAGCTCCTATCACTTCTGGGGAAGTCACCAGGCACTAAACTTTCAATACATATTGAAGTGCCTCTTACCATCCATTCTGGAATAGGTAGAGCAGGCTGGCATTTGGGGATGGGAACAGAGGTTGTGCTATTCTCCAATTGAAAAGCAGAAGCTGAAGGAATGCAGTGTTCTGCATTTCCCCCTTGTACCAATTTTTGTGCCTGAATATCAGCATTGTCTGCTACTTGCATTTGCTAGTACAGTTTGACTCTCCAGTTCAGCGCTGTAGAGATTCTATACAACTATTCCTCCATGCAAAAGCAATTATGATGTCTCTACTATGTGTTAGGTTTGAAAAGACAAGTACAAATGTGCCACACACCTCTGAGGAACTAAGAGTCCACCTGGGAAGGCAGATGTAGTATTGAATGGTTCTATTTCTGTTCAGTTAAACACTATATGAAATGCCAGAAGAGTCAGTCATGACTTTATATCTAGTAATATGTGAGCTATAAGTCTTTCATGGTGAGCAGGACTGAGTCAGACAAAGCCCAGGGAATGAGGAACATGTGAGTCAAAGAACAGCAGGAGCTAAATGTTCTTTTTCTACCATCTTTCCTTTCCTTCATGCCCAAATCCCCTTTCTGCCTCCTTCCTTAGTGGCCATCTTGATTTTCTATGTCCCATAAAAGAAATTGTTTAACTCAAGCTTCAATCACTGTCTTCTCATTTATACTAAAGCATATCAGACCCCTTGGTTTCAATCTTTGTAAATTTCCATGATCTACCATGTTCTTTTTTAACATTGCTCTTTCTGCTCAGCAATATATGACACCATCATATTTCACTGTGCTGATGCTCAGGCCATATTGTTACTTTACTTGTTACCAAAACTGGTCTCTTATAGTAGCAGCTTCCTGTTCCTGGAAGTGTGGGGTATGGACCCTGTTTCATCACTTTCCCTTATATTTAGAGTATTTGAGGGAATGGTACAAGTTCAAACAAGCACGGAAGGGCAGACCTGGTACTTCAACTCAGATCTTCACTTTTCAAAGTCTGGTTCACTTCTTCTACATCACATTACCTATAACTAGTGTTTGTCCTATATAAATAATGCTGACAGGTTTCCAAGTACATTGTTTCCACCACAAAGACCTACGCTAGAGCCTACTCATGGCATGAGGTATTTAGACATGGTTTTAAAACCTTGAACTTTGTATCACTTTACATTCAGTTATTTTTATTTTCCAAAGTGGAAACAGCTGGCTGCACTAAACCCTTGGGTCATTTCACTTTCCTGTACTGTCTTCACCAAGTATAACTGGTCTCTCTTGAATAAGTGTTGCAAGCATGTGGCTCGGGATGATGTCACCCAGGACAGGAAATGTGCTGCCTTTATTCAGTTTGTTCTCTTACCAAATAATTGCATGGTCAAAATGCACGCCTGTGCCCACAAATACCCCATGGGTAGGGGCTTGTTGGCTACCATTCCTCCATCTGGGTGGCTGTCCTTACTACTGCATGGAGGGTGGGCTTTTCTCACAGCTGGATAGGATGACTTGTAACTTCTATTTGCAGTGCTTAGGAATTCAGGATGTGCTCTGACATGCTGGTGTCTCTCTGTGGTTTCTTCACAGTGGCTGGGTGCAGAGAAGACCTTCATTTCTAGTGTTTCTTTAGACCCCACCAAAACTGTGGCTTCAACTGGAGGCCTCTCCACTCTTGCTCTGCCTCTTGTAGTAATATCAGCTGGTCCTTTTAGATCTCATGTTATACTTATAGTGTTCTGTCTGTTCACAGGCCTGCAAAATGGTGGAGACATTGAACCATTAGTTTCAACTTGATTTCTCACGTGTACTCTCAAAGGCAACACCAATGAGTGATCTGAAACAATTTCTTTTCATCTAATGTGGCCCAGAGAACCCAAAAAAGCTGGATGACTCTTGGGAACATGGTTTGCTTATCAATAACTTGCATTTTAAAATTTGATTTACAGATGGCAAATGGCAATTGTATATATTTAATACACCACATTATTTAGATCTACAAGTATACTGAACCACAACTATATAAAATCTAATTATCACAACCAGCACTTAGTATCGCATTTGATAGTGAGAATATTTCAAATCAACTCCTTTAGTACTTTTGAAATCTGTACAACATTCGACTGTGGTTACATGGTACAAATTAGATCGTAAAAGATAATTCTTCTCATCTAAATGGAACTCAGCTCCCTTTAATTGGCATTTCTCCTTTCTCCTTGCACTTCCAGCCTCCAATCCTCTGGTAACCACCACTGTAATCTTTACTTTCCTATACTGAATTTGCTTTGAATCCATATCCAAAATCATGTAGTATTTGGTAATTGGCATATTTGTTCAGTCTGAGTCATCTTGGTTCAACTATATTGTTATTAATGTCAAGTGTTTTTACTTAAATAAGGCTAAATATCTCTCTCTCTCTCTCTCTCTCTCTCTCTCTCTCTCTCTCCCTCCCTCCCTCCCTCCCTCCCTCCCTCCCTCCATGTGTGTATATATGTGTGTGTGTGTCTGAGTATTTGTCTGTGTATTATGTATTCTTTGCCTGCTCATCTCTTTTCATAGGAGTCCAAGCGAAGGCTCGGTTGCTGAAGCAAACTTAACACTAGAGAAATGACATGGAGATCAGAATGACTGACAAGCTGTGGTAGTGTAAGGTCTAGAATTAAGCAGTAGCCCTTTTCTCTGACCCTGCCTCTGCTCTGCTCAGGGATGACATAAGAAGCAGCAATGAAAAGATTGTCATGCTCAACCTGACTTAAAACATTTCACAGTTTACTTGCATTGTCAATGACTACATTCTAACCCAGTAACGTGAAGAGATTTCTGTTCCCATATATTGGTTCAAAATGTTGAAATTAACACGGGAAATTTTTCCTAGCTTGCTTCAGAGACATGTTGTTGGGAATCTAACATTCCAGACATACAGACCCACAACTTTTTCTGCCTTATATCTTCATTCATGGAACTCTCGCTCCCTGGCAAGAGTGTTCATTAATCAATCGCTGGATTGATGTGTTGGAAGCACCTTCATCCTTTGAAAATGTAAATCTGGAGCTGCTATTTGCTGCCCATGAAGGCGGAGTTTGTATCTTTTATGCTACATAAAGCTGATCCTTCTTTTTCTGAATGGCTTGTGAAATATTTGAAGTCAATGACCTTGTCTTCTCTAGTCTCCTTTGTTCAGGAACATCTCTATAGCTCCCATTTTTTCCAAGGTCTGCAATTATCCAGGAGAAAGTTAAGTGTATTTGGCAGTGGGTTTACTGAACTTAGGAACTGGAGTGATTCACTCCAAAAAAAAAAAAAAAAAAAAAAAATCACAGTTTCAGGGGATGGCATAAACAGAAATTAGGGGATTTCTAATGCCAAGCCTAATGTTCAAATTCATAATGTGTTCTTGATTTCTGTGTGTAAGTGGAGTCATTTCCTGATTCTTCTGTGAATGCTAGTCTTAGGGGGGTGGCTAGAGAGACAATTTGTGCATTACTTCTCCTCCTAATTGTCATTTAAAAGCAAGTTCACTTGCTGCTCTCATTTTCCAGATGAGGAGTTAGACCTGACCCCCATGAGCCCCACCTCACTGGGGGCCCATGTTCACCGTATCATTCATCAGTACACAGAATCCCATCAGGGCCTGCTTCCTCTGGCAAGCAAGGGACTGAAGTGACTTCATTTCCAATTTCTAATTTTTCCTCTTCTGTCTCTTTCCTCCTCCATCTCACTCTGCATAATAATGTCCCAGTCACATTTCCTCCCTAAATTTCCTCTTGGCTCATGCATGACTTCCTCTTCTGTGATGCTTGCAAACAACCCTTATCCTCACTGAGAAATGAGAAGAAGTGTTATTCCTTACGGATAACTCTTTTAATTTTATATTTAGACAAGAATGGGAAGAAATCCTGGGTCGACTTGTACAGGAATTACAACAGTTCCCTTAATTTATTATACGGAATGCCCCCATTTCATGGATGTGTTAAGAGTATTGTCTGTAATAGTTATAAAATTCTAATCTCTTGATATTAAGGTTGTGATCCTAAAAACATTTCCAATGACCCATTGTAGTAGATATAACATTTGTGACATCCACACACCTTATCTAGTATTTATTCGTTGCCGTTACATTAAGTTCACATTTGGTTTTTTTCAAAATCCCCATTTTAAATGGATGAATATTCAAGGAAAAAAGTGTTTCTCATATGCTTTTCTTTGTCAGGTATCTGTGGAATCAGGCAGTCTTCAATGTTTGCATTACTGACAGGGTTAATCAATAGGTGATGGGCGTCTATCAAAAAACTTGTATCTTGTGTGTAGATACTGCAGTGACAAAGACAGTGAGTTTCACTTTCATAGTCCCCACAGACTGTGGTGTTAAGGGAGGGACCATAAATACAATAAAAATAATAGTGATAAAAATGAAATTATCACAATGACAAATAAGATCTATGGTAAGAATGATGGGAGTTTGGGCACATGCCCCTTTAGCTTGGTCAATTGAAGAATAAGAAAGGACATTGAGATTGTAAGCATGTAGTGAGGCCAGTCATCCAGAGGGACAGGAGTAAAGATCTTTTACTCCTCTCAAAGGAGGAGATGTGTCCAATTTACACAAACCCTGATATCAGGAGACAAGGACTGATGTTGGCTCTGCCTTAATCCCAGCACCCCAGCTGCACAGGGGACTTTGGAGCACTCAGAAATCTGTTTCCTGCCTTTGAGAGCTCTGGCTCTTCTTGCTAGCCTGTTTCCTGTTTTCTCTGTTTTACCTTTCTTTCCCCCTGCTTCTCTTTCTCTTGTAGTCATTTCCAGGGTCCAGCTCAATTTTCCTTTTCCCTACCCTGGACAATATCATCTAAATAAGCAGACTGAACACAGCAGCCTTAGACATGTTTATAGGGTGAGCTGGCAAACATCAAAAGCAAAGCATGAGGGAGGCCCAGCAACCCTCAGCAGACAGACTTTATATTGTTTCTGGGCAAGAAGGCAGACCGTGCTTCCTCTGACTTGTGCCTTGTTCTCTAATAATGGAGTGTTATCTAATTGGTGCTTCCTTTCCATCAATGGGATAGGCGTACAAGACACCAAGACAAAGCAACACACCAGGAGTTAAGTATAAGTGAGGCTCAGACCCATCATTCCTATGGCTTGGCAGTAATATTTAGAACACATCCTAATGACTAGGGCATATATTTTTAGGTGGGACAGCTTCATATAAGAGACATCTGGCATGTATTTTCTGTTCTAAAATTATAACACTACCCCCTCAAGAAATTTATATTTTTAAGACGATGGAAGAGCATGATGATGAGGTACCATCTGACAATTTATTTGTCACTTAAATCTAAAATGAAAATGGAAAGTCCAGAACTGTTATATTGTCTGTGTGGGTGGGGGAGGACCTTAAACACACAAGGGAAGGAAGCGTTATTTTGTTTCCCTTCATTCCAGTGAATCTCGTAGGTAATAAGTACATCAATGAAGCTGTATCTCACTGAAGTGAGAGTCATGAGTCAGGTGATATCAGGTTCTTGGAAAGCTTGATACTCCTATTCCTCATTAACCATGTAAATGCCAATCGAGTCAGAGTTGCTCTTCATATGTCTCTAAATTTTTAGTGGAAGCACCACACAGCCAAAGGCAAAGAAAATGATCCAAATATACTGCTTGCCCCAAGAACATCCTAAGATTCTCCCAGAGCAACTGCCAGAAAAGAATGTGGTTTTATAAATGTAGGGAGTGGAGAGAAGGGCATACAAAATCTCATGTACAAAGACAAGCAAATGTGTAGATTATAGTGAGATTTCTTTGGCGATACCATGGCAGACTTTGCTTAGCATGGTGGGCCCCACCTTCTAGCTCTCATTGCTTAAGGGTCACATCATGGGTACCATTTGCTGATTGGTGTGCATGGAAGTAGGGTGGGCTCTCTTGACACCCAAATCTCATCTCTAGACATCTATCGTGACTTTACTCCTCTCGTCAGCCTGCTCTGATTTTCCAGTTCTGTGACATGGGCTTGGGATCCTGGAGCCCCTTCCCTTTGTCCTCTCTGGCCATTCTTTTGGACTCTGCATACTTTGTTCCTTCAGCTGGCTCTTTCAGGACTAGGTTGCCAGCTTTCTTTGCAACTGACCCAGAGATCAACAGTAACTGTTTCCATGCACAGTTCTGCTCTCCTACCATCAGACTTCGTCCTGATCGACATTTTTAATCTGCACTCTTGCATTTATATTACATGTCTTGGATGGCAGTGTGGGGCAAGATGCATTGTTATTTTATTTTGGGTTTAGGTATCTCAATACTGTGCTCTTGAGCCCAGCATAAACATAGGACAAACCTGTGCATTTTCAGAAAAACCTACAGTGCACAATGGGAAATCTGCCAATCAAAATTCATAGCCATATTCTTGTGGTAGAACAGGTGGAAGGAAGGAAGAAAACAGGAATGGAGGTTAATGGGGGAAATCAAAGAGGGAAGTAGGGCTACTCTTTGGTTTAACCATATATCTTTAGCAAGTTCTATCCATTTTCCTACTATTTTACTATTGAAATAAGCCATAGCTGTAAATTGTCCTAGAATATGTCAAATGTGTATCACTGCATCTAGGTTATACAGCACATCTACCATAAAAGTGATCATTAGACTTCTCGGAGGAAGGATGAGAATAACCATAGACAAGTGTTTCAAGTAAGTCTGCTAAATAATGATACCAGAAATAATAATATGTATACCACAAGAGCCTCATTGATCCATGCTGTTTCGAACTCTTCCATGGTCTGACATGTCCCTATCTCCTCCTCTTCTTGTTATGTTACTCCTTGACCCTCAGTCTCTACATCCGATTCACTTGGTTATCTGTCAGACACTAGCATATTCTGATTTTTGCTTAACAAGGCTTTCGGGTGTACTGTTTTTCCTTAACTGGGGATGTTCTTTTCATGACTTTTTCCTTCATGAAACTTTTTATGGAAAAATTCACTTTTTATTTTATTTTGAGACAGGGTATCACTGTGTAGTCTGTGCTGACATGGAACTCATTGTGTAGAATAGTCTTGCATGGAATTCACAGAGACTTGCCTGTTTCTGCCTCAGAGGTGCTAGGATCAAGGATGTATGCCACCATGCCAAGCAGTGATCACATCTTTTTATAAGATTAATTGTTTTGTTTATTTGCATTCCAAATGCTGTTCCCTCCTAGTCCTCCCTCTGAGAGTTTTTCATCCCACTCTACATCTCCTTTCCCTCTGAGAGGGTACTCCCCTGACCCTGTCATCCCATCCTCTCCTACTATAGTCAGAAAAGGGAGCCCTGTGCTACATATGTGCTCAGGACCTTGTACAGGCTCATGTATGCTCTTTGCTTGGTGGCTTAGTCTCTGGGACCTTCCAGCAGTTCAGCTTACTTGACACTGTTGGTCTTCCTATGAGAATGTCATTCCATTCAGCTCGTTCAATCCTTCTCCTCACTCTTTCATAAGGGTTTCCAACCTCAGTCCAATGTATGGCTGTGAGTATCTGCATCTATCTCAGTCAGCTGCTTGTAGAGCCTCTCAGAGGGAAGCCATGTTAGGCTCTTGTCTGCAAGCACAACGTAGCATCAGTAATCACAAATTGGTCCAGTCACTGGACAGCCTTTTGTTCAATCTGCTCCATTTTTACCCCTGCATTTCTTTTAGGAAGGAATAATTCTGGGTCAGAATTTTGGAAGGTAGGTTGGTGACCTCATCCCTCCACCTGGGGCCCTGTCTGTCTACTGGAGGTGGTCTCTTCAGATTCCATCTCTTCACGGTTGGGCATTTCTGATAAGATCACTGCCACTGAGTCCTGGGAGCCTCTCAGATCTCTGGTCTTTAGTACTTTCTAGAGGTCACCCAACTCACCACCCCAGGCAACTGCATATTTCCATTCATTCCCGTGGCCCTCTGGGCTTCTTTCATATCTCCCTACATACCTGATCCTGCCCCCTTTCCTGCCTCCATCCCTTCTCCCACTCACATCCCTCCCTCTCTCCATCTCCCGTGATTGTTTTGTTCTCCCTTCTAAGTGGGATTGAAGCATTGTCACTTGGTTCTTTCTTCTTGTTAAACTTCTTACAGTCTATGGGCTGGATTAAGTATTCTGTACATTTTGGCTAATATCCACTTATCAGTGAGTACATACCATTCATAGCATTTTGGGTCTGGATTTTAGCAGTCAGTATGATATTTTCTAGTTCCATCCATTTGCCTGCAAAATTCACGATGTCCTTGTTTTTAATAGTTGAGTACTATTCCATTGTGTAAATGAACCACATTTTCTTCATCCATTCTTTGGTTAAAGGACATCTGGGTTGCTTCCAGTTTCTGGAATTATAAATAAGGCTGCTATGAACATAGTAGAGCAGGTGTCATTGGGGTATGGTGGAAATTTTCTCCTGTGTCAATGTGTTCGAGGTTATTTCCCATTTCTCTTCTGTTAGACTCAGTGTATCCGGTTATATGTTGAGGTACTTGATCCACTTGGACTTGAACTTTTTGCAAGGTGGTAAATATGGATCAATTTGCATTCTTCTACATGCAAGCTACCAGTTGGACATGTACCATTTTTTGAAGATGCTTTCCTTTTTCACTATATGATTTTGACTTCTTTGTCAAAGATCAAGTATTCATTGTTAGTTAAGTTTATTTCTCATTCTTCAATTCTACTCCATTTGATTAACCTATATCCCTGTAGCAATATCATGTGGTTTTTATCACTATTGCTCTGTAGTACAGTTTGAAGTCAGGGATGGTGATTCCCCAGAAGTTTTTTGATTGTTGATAATTGTTTTGGCTATTCTGGGTTCTTTGTTTTCTCATATGGAGTTGAGAATTACTCTTTCCATGACTGTAAAGATTTGTGTTGGAATTTTGATGGGGATTGCATTGAATCTATAGATTGCTTTTGGACATTTTCACTATGTCAGTCCTACTGATTCATGAGCATGGGAGCTTCTTCTGTCTTCTGAGTTCTTCTTCAATTTCTTTCTTCAGGGACTTGAAGTTCTTGTCATACAGATCTTTCACTTGCTTGTTTAGAGTTGCACCATATCAATATATTTTATATAATTTGTGGCTATTATAAAAGGTGTTGTCTTCCTAATTTCTTTCTCAGCCTGTTTGTCATTAGTATAAAGGAAAACTACTGATCTGAGTTGAGTTAATTTTATATCCAGCCACTTTGTTGAGGTTATTTATCAGCTATAGGAGTTGTCTGATAGAATATTGGGGGGTCACTTATATTTACTATAATATCATCTATAAATAGTAATACCTTGACTTCTTCCTTTCCAATTTGTATCCTCTTGATCTTCTTTTGTTGTCTAATTGTTCTAGCTAGAACTTTGAATACTATATTGAATAGATAAGGAGAGAGTGCACAGACATGTCTTGTCCTTGATTTTACTGGGATTGCTTCAAGTTTCTCTCCATTTAATTTGATGTTGGCTATTGGTTTGTTGTATTTTGCTTTTATTATGTTTAGGTATATGCCATGAATTCCTGATCTCTCCAAGACTTTTAACATGAAGGGTGTTGGATGTTGTCAAACGCTTTTTCATTATTTAATGAGATAATCATGTAACTTTTTTCTTTGAGTTTGTTTATACAGTGGATTACGTTGATAGATTTTCATATATTGAACCACCTCTGCATCCCTGGAATGAAACCTACTTAACCATAGTTACTGATGTTTTTGATGTGTTCTTAATTCAGATTGTATTTATTTTATTGAGAAATCTTGCACTTATGATATTCGTAAATGAAATTGTTTTGATGTTCTCCTTTTTTTGTTGGTTCTTCATGTGATTTATGTATCAGAGTAACTCATTTACATATGTGTATAAATAAGCACATATGTATATAGTGTAGAAACTTGTAAAGCCTGAAATTGCAGAGAATAGACTTCTAATATTGCTTCCAGATAGATAGTCACTATTTTTGTTCATCTCCCACCTCTATACATACACTATACATAAGAAATAATTCAAGTATAGTTATTTTATACATTTCCTTGGGAGTTTTATTGTGACGTTTTGTGCTCAACAGTAACTTCTTCATGTATGTACATGTCATAGTGGATAATGTGCTACAATATAGAATTTTCTAATTTGTTTCAATATTCCTCTTGTTTGATGTTTAAGTTGTGACATGTAGTATGTATATATATTCATCACATACAGAATCATGTGTTGTGATATACATGAATATATATTTTATATGTAAATATATACATGTATATGTATATATTTGTATAGGAGATACATATTTACATATACATAGTGTTGCAAAAAATACATTTATATATTAAAATGTAAAATTTTTTGTAAAAATTTATAGTAAAAGTAAAATCAAAGTCTAGTACTTTTATTTTGATTATACCTAGCAATTTTCTAAAGAAATATTACACAAGTGCATATTGGTGTATAGAAGTCTCACAGCAGTCAAGAATATAATCCAAAGGAGCAACCTCACTCATTATACATGCCAATATCTTGAATAGTTTTAATATAATCAATGAAAATGGATAATCTGATTAATTTTTTAGATTTTAAAAATTCTTATTTATTTTACATGTATTTTAGTTCTCCTGCATGTTTGCCTGTGTACCAAGTCCAGTCCTGATGCCTGCAGACAAGGACATTGGATCAACAAGGACTGGAGTTACAGGTGGTTTTCATTCTCTGTATAGGTGATGGGAATGAAACTTGGGTCCAGCTAGTGCTCTTGTATTAAGTGATCTCCATCCCTATGATTAAATTACAATGTCCAAAACTCTGATCCTAATAAATATACATGCCTTATTACAAATAGATCATGAAGGAGAAAGATATGGCTTTCTGTTTTTACAATACAGATTTATCTAGTCATACATTATCATAATTAACATTGATTAGAACCATGATTGGATCAATAAACACCTCAAGCATTAAAGAAACACACCTTTGGATATATTCATAAGGTTGTTTCTGGAGATATTTTACTAGAGACTAAAGTGTTGCTCAGAAAGAAGTGGCAATCCATGGACTTGGGGACTTATGTGGAAAAGGGGATAGTGGCAGGTTTACTGTCATTCATGTCTCTCTGTTTCTTACACATCTAAATTTAAGGAAGCAATTGTACTCTCCTGCCCCCATGTCTTCTCCATCAGGACTGACTGCAGTCTCTTAAACTGTAAGACAGGTAAATCCTCCCTCCCTTAACCTGCCTTCCCTCAGGCATTTCATCATAACAAGAAGAAAATAATATGCATGTATACAAACTTGATGATAAAACTAGCAAAGACTTACAGGAGACATTGGGTAATATATTTCAATTTAAAGACATCACTGTTTGAAATGTAATTATGGCCCAAGGACTTGGAGAATGGTCTCTGGAGACAGACAGTCTAAGTTCAGATCTCAGTTTTAACGCTTGCCAACTGTCCATATTTCAGTGGATTCTTTGGCCTCTTGACACCACTTTCTTCATCTGTAAAATGAGACTTGATTTTACACTGGTTACCACAGTTAACTCTTTGTAGGTGCAATGACAAGCTACATGTAACTCTTTAGCCCTGGACTTGCAAGGCCTTTCACTGATAGAAGCTTTATTTATGGTTGTATTATGTGGTGTTCTCCACGAGTTGTGAAAGACTAAGTATCTATTGTAGTGTGTCACCCATGGTTTTTAAGAGAAAGTCCTCTGAGGATCAACTGACTGAACTTGCTCTTTGGGTCACTTAGTGACTCTTTAAATCAATATTGTATCCTTATCATGTTTTAGGTCTTGTGCTTGGTGCAAGATGCTTAGAAAACTAAAGACATAGTTAGCTCTTGCTGTCAGTGAGTGTTCAGCATTCTTGTGTTTTGGATTTCTGCCACATTGCCTTTCAAAGCCTGGCTGAAACTTGTGCAAAATTTCTTTATGTTCTCAGGATAAATAAGAGTTGCAATTAAGTTAAAAAGAAATCTTTAATGAGGGAAGTGTAAGAGATTGAAGACAACAAGTTTAAGCAGAGATCAATTTGATCCACTTTCAAGGAGCGGTTTGCTATATACATACAAAAAATGTAAGTCTCTCTGTGCTCAAATTATCATTTGTCTCCTTCCTGGACTTAATTATCAATTTATTTCTCAAAGAATAATGCTGCTCCTAGACTCCCTTTGAGAGTCTTCCAGTAACCAGCTGACTTCCCTACCTTCTAAAGGTGTTTTCCCTGAGAAGGAGAACTGGACTGTGGTATGTGCCTTGACACCCCATACTAAATTTTTAGTATCATCTGCATCGACATTAAGCCATAATGACTACTTTCTCCACTGGGATGTGTCCTATTCATTCATAGGCCCAAGCTCAGTAAAACTATAGGAGAAGATACACATGTAAGTCATAAATGTTCCTTACATTTTCTAGTCATCAAATTTATATTTTTACCTAAAAGTAAAATGTCAATTACAAAAATAAAAATTAATACTTAAAACCTTATATTTAATTCAATTTATGATTGTTTATGATAATTTGATATACAATCGGGCAGAAGCCATTAGGATAATTTATATTCTTTGCTTTACATTAAATCTTTGAAAATGAGCTTGTATTTTACATTTAGAAAATTTTGTAATCCAGACTAATAATATTTTCAGCACTTGATGGGCATACCAGTGGCTACCATGTTGGACCATTCAGACCCAGGAAATCCCAAGTCTTTCGCCAAAAAGCAAAGATAACATACATTTGCAGGAACTCTCCAACCCACCAGAGTAGGAGGGTCACTCTCTCATAACCTCTCATTTCCTTTCTCCCATACATTCTTCCAGGACTAATAAATCATCTCTTCATGTAAGTATCATACCCAAAGGATGTTTCCCACAATACTTTCAGGAAGCTTCCATCTACACTACTCTGCTACATTCCAACTCTCCATATAAGCTATATATTCCTGTAGCTAATGCTTCTATCCATTGTCTTGAGCAAACATCCCTGGGAATATTGTTACCCATAGTTCTGGGATGAATAAAATTAGTAAAATTAGGCATTGTCCCTATGTGCTTTGGCCCTGAGCAGGTCTCTAAACTCAACTATGTTGACAGCTTTGCCTGTGTCTTTACAGATAGCGTAATTCCACTGAATGAGAGTTTATTTTATGTGGTCAGGGTGAATTTAAAGCTGAATAAAATGCACAGAATAGTTTTCTTACTTGGTTGAACTGAGTGGTCTGTAGCCCAAGAGCTGAAACAACAAGATTTAGTGGAATATGAGCTATGCAATAAATTTTAACAGTGGTAGCTACAGTTTCTCCCATATTCTACCTCATTTTTCTATGGAAAAATGAACTAAACAAGGTCATCTCAGTTCATGAAAGGAATGCACTAATTTTATTCAAGCCTCATATTTTCTGAGCAGTGTTCCTTTTACTGCCCAAGGTATCACAAATATCTCAAGAGCCCTAAATGTGTGAGCAGAGCTATACATATACTCCAACTAATTCCCCTTCAGCCATCCTGTAACGGTCAAAAGTGTGGACTTTGGCATCATTAAAGTCTTCATTCATTCAATGATTAGCTGTGTATTTGGATTCACTGTTTAACTTCTGGGAGGTTCTGTTTTGCTATTAGTAGTGTCAACATCTTAAAGTTATCATGTCAAATACGCAGAGGGTACAGTGTTGGACTCTGGCAAGTACTAAGCATTGTCTATTATTACCCATAATTGTTTTTGATTGATTTCCTTTATGGCAACTGTCACCCTCAAAGATAACTTGAAATGCTAGTGAGTGATAAACTAAACAAGTTGTCTCTTGTATTTTCTATTTCTTTCAATTCCACCATCATTATTCAACTGCTAAGTCTCACTGTGGATTTGAGGGTACCATGCACACTCTCAGTGGTGTCATGTCCAGTTGCCAAGATGTGCTACCATCAGGATTACTCCAGGAAGATCGTAGGACTTACTGAATCCACTGAGAGGTCATACCTCAGAAGCTCAACAGCTAAGTAACCTGAAAGTCTACTTCACCCTGAACTCTTCACAGAATATTTCAGTTCCTGCTTTGTCTAGTAATTGCAACAACTTCACAAATATATGAGGAGGTTTACCATAAGCATGGAACATATTCATATTGTTATCTGCTCTTTGTATATCTTAAACTTCTTAAACTTGAGGGCAATGGTGTCACTCTGAAAAGACTTAACAGCACATCTTTCTTTCTTTTTAAAACCTAAAGTATTTGTATTTAGAATATCATTGCTGTAGTCATTTTGTATATAATAATCCTCTTGTCAAATGGATTCCTTAGATATTTTTCTGATTTGTCCAGTATCTTACTAAAACTCTTTCTATTTTTAGTACCACCATTGAAAAGAAGTCATTTGTTCTGTTACTCATTCATAAACTCATCCACACGTCATCAGATACTTTGCATAGGCTGTCTTCAAATGACAACTTCCTGGCCATTTGATGGTACCTTAAAAATTGTAGAGATTTGTTTTTATGTATATGAGCATTTTTCTTGCATATATAATACACACATATGTACAACCTTTGCAAGAGCAGTAAGTGCTCTTAATTACTGAGCCATTGCTCTAGTCCCCACTTGTCATCGTAATACACCATGAAACAAATCCTCTGTGTGAAGTAAACATTATCTGTATGGAGTAAAGTGAGCCATGCCACACAGCACAACAGCCTGTAGAACTTTCAGTTGGAGTCAGACACATGAACACTGAGCAGAATGGGAGGAGGTAAAGTGATCAATGCATTAGACTTCAGTGTCTTTAATGCCCAATAAAGGTATTTGTCCTTCAGAATTTATGAAAATATTTTACTGAATGTAGCCAAGCAGAATGAGCTTTAGAAATGTTGATGAGTTATTTCTATTGCCTGGAGAACATTAAAATACAGAAATTTCTTTTACCCAAATCTCATTAAGCTGTTAGACATTTTTCTGCTCTTTCTAGTAACTTATCAAGATATTTATGTGTGTGAGCATGGGTCTATATATCTTGATAATCAGCTTTGATGGGAGAGGAAATACAGGAAAAGTGTTTGGCAGTTTAATGAGAGTTTTTGACATCTGTTTTCCAAGGCTTCTCATGTGTTACAGTAGCAGATTCAAAGTTCTACCCACGTGGGGCATAGTTCTTACATGCCCTTAGTGCTTTGAATTTTTCAGTCCTAGTAACCTGAATCTCAGATTCCCAAATCTTCAAGCCATTATTCAGTCCTTCAACAAACTCCTTCATGGGTTGATGTGAATGTTATCTTTTAACAGTAATCCCCACTTTCAAGATAAAGCACAGAACTGAAGTGGTAAAGTCTCAGGCATGGGATCCTTGTGGTTTCCTGTGATTCTGCCATGGCTCCATTTTGTTACCTGGCCCTGGCTCCTTATTCAGATTCTTAGGATCTCCCTCAGGCCCATGGTTTTCTGAGAATTTTGTATACCTTCAAAAAAGTAATTGATGAGAGTTGAGGTCTGAAATGTTAACTCCAAAATCATTTTTGGGGATTGGAGTTGAGAATGGGTTGGAGAGAATTATAGGAAATATTGACAGAAGGTGTGATGGGAGAGAACCGTAAATAACAAAATCAACAGGAAGAGACTTGACTTTATCAGGATTTCTTACAGATGCAACAGGGGCTTAATTGCCGCTTACATCACTCAGTCACTTTGCATTCTTGGCAGGTGAGAGTTAGCACTCTTCCATCATATAAACAAGAGGAATTAAAGTACCTGTCTAAGTGGAGGAATTGGAATTTGGAAGCAGGCTTTTGTGTCTCTGTCTTACAAAGCTTTGGCCCATTACTCACTTCCATTTTCTTCGGAAAGGCTCACTAAACACTTGGTAGGGTCTTCCCAGGATCTTTGTTCCATGACCATTTCTGTGAACTTCAGAAGGAGGAAGACAGTCCACTTGGCCTTTTGTTTAAACTCTAGTCTGCATTTGGGTGGCTCCAGGATTGCAGGTCTGTGAAAGACTTTCTAGGTTAACTGAGGTGGAAATACTCATCTTGAATACGGAAGGCATCATTTCAAGGACTGGGTTCTGAGACTGAACAAGGAGAAAGCAGGCTACACGGCTCCATTTGTCTCTCACCTTGACTGCCGATGCAGTGAGACCAACTGTCTCAAGCTCCTGCATCACAACTTCCCCACCATGATAGATTATGCCCTCTAAATATGAGCCGAAAGAAACTGTCCCTTCCTCAAATTGATTTTATTGAGTATTACTTAACAGTAAGTAAGTAATGAATACAACAAATTATCAAGTTGGTTTGTTTGGAATATAGACAGATGAAAAAAGTCAGAATGATTTCTGCAGTTGTAAAGGTTCTAATAGCTACATCAGGGATGTAATGGGGCCTAAATGAAATACTGCATGAGTAACATAAAACACAGACTCACTAAGGAACCTGGGTGCATTATTGGTGACACAGTTATGGTTAAAATGACGTGGTGGCTATTTATTTTATAGTACATCATTCTCCATACTTCATAGATACTAACACAGCAGCCTCTTAAATATCTCATGAGGAAAATACTGTTATTATCATCATTGTATGGTTGCAGAAACAGCATAGACACTGATCATCTGGATTAAAGAGTCATAAACATTAAAGAGTTATAAATAGTACCACTTTATTACTAGGAATTATACGATTGGTGATTAGCATTGATTATATATTATTTGATACCATCACATGGGGAGAAAATGCTCTTCCTCTTCCACCCCTCATAATGTTAATTATAGTCAATGTAAAAGAAAGTAGGTCCATCTCTCATACTGCCCACATAGAGACTCTCTGTGACTTCTCAACAGTTGATTCTTTGCACCTTACAGAATGACATTTGCTGCCTGCAATCATAGAACCTTGGATGTTCTTGTTCCCTTCAGAATGACACTTTTCGTTTACAAGAGTAGGAACTTCTTTGGCCCACCTAACTGAAACCCACCGTTTATACATTTCTAATTGAAGCATTCGGAGATTCACTCTCCTCTACAGCTACATTATTGCTAGTGACTATGTTCCATTTTGCTGCCACATGAATTATTTTAAGGAGATTATTCCATCATCCCAGTTCTCTTTTTTTCTCTGGCCCTTGCTGTCCATCTCCTTGGCTGTTTGTCATACGATGTGCTTGTTCAGCCCCTCATCTCTCAGGCCACACTCTTCTGGATGCTGTCTAGTTGAGCAGAAACAGGATGGAGTAAGTCTGGATGGACAGATGGACTGTGGGGGCTTGCAGTAGGAAGGGGGCTATGTCACTCACCTACCATGTGGCACAAGGGAAAGAAAGGTTAGATTTCTTGTGGAAGAAGTTGTAGTTAGTAAATTTTGGTGACTATGAAGTGAGATAAAAAGCTATGTAGAATTACTAAGGCTTAGCACTCATCATGCAATCCCTTATTTTGTAATAACCAAAACTATCCTATAAATACCCTAATGAGGCAATACTATATGCCATTGGGAATACAAACTGTGAAAAGGTAATCTATGATCCTATGGAACACAAATTCCCACATGCATACAGTAGAATAATTTGTCTTATGTCAATAAAGCAATTGTTATATGGAATTATCTTAATAAAATAGAAATGATCATCTCTATTTATTCCATAGGCTTGTAATTATCCTTGGCGAACTGGATACTAACCTTTCTGACCCCGCCCCAACATACACACCTTGTAGAACTTGGCTTCTGTGAACAAATCATGTGACTTACCTCTCAGACATCTAGCTATATGATCTGAGATGAGTTGTTTTACTCTCCTCTATGACTTGGAGATAATAATCACATTTCTTATAATAATATTGTATAAATTAAATACGAAACTGTCCAGACTACTGTGATTGATGTCTGCTATGGAATGAACACACTTTTTTCTTGTTGTGGTTGTTCAAGCATTAGTTACTGTGTGATTTTCTTTATTATTACTATTATTTATAATTATTACTATTTTCGTTAATTACTTCATATTGTTGGCTCACTGTTTGTCTTTTAATCCTTTGGCTTGGCATTTATAAAATACCTCTTGGCAATATTGTTCTATTCCTGGTCAGACAACTGCTTTGTTCCTGACTTAATTAGTTCACATTCTATTGTGGGAAGTACACATATAAACACATACGCAAGTACTCTTTCATGTATACAGACAGTTAAAAAAATTAAGAATACGATTAGTTGACTTATGGAAAAATAAAAATAAATGGAGCATATAATGCTTGATATGGATTTTGAGAGATGAATTGGAGTTACTTCAATTGGGCTTTTACAAAATATATAAACATGTCTTGAAATATAAATATTTCTAAATAAATATTTTTAAAACACTGTCTTCATAGTCTGATTTTCTCCTGGGACTAGTCGACTTTTCACTGTGAAACTGCCTCTTTTACCTTGAAGGCACAGATCAAGTATGTTTATTTTTACAACAATATCTGCTGGCTACTAACAGTCACTTCACATTTGTAGAGAAGGTCAGCAGATTTGGAACACCAGTGTTTTTATAGGAAAGAAATATGAGATACACACTTTTGCACAAAAGGAAAATCCATAAAACCAAAATCAGAAACCATAATACATAAGCAAAAGTGTTTGGGATTTTGCTGTTGTTTCTTTTTTCTTATTTTCTTATTGTTATTGTTTTAGTTACCTGTTTGTATTCTAGTAGAGGAAAGAAAGAAAAGCCCATCATTTGGGCAGATGAGGAAGGAAGTGGAGAGGCCCTAGGTGGAGTCAGGGAAGTAGAAAGTGTAATTTGAATATCTTGTGTAAAAAAATCCATTTTCAATAAAAAGAAATAATAGAGATCTCCTCTGCCAAAAAGAAAAGGAAAGAGGAAACAGAAAAGAATTATGATATTTCTTTTTATTGTTGTGAGGTCCTTAAAACTTTTACCATGATATCATATGCATAAGCTGTAGTATAAAAAGATTTCTATGACCATTTCCCATCTCATGAAAAATACTGCAGAAAATTTTAGGTATTCTTTCTTATTTTATATACAGCTACATTAATCACACTCTATGAAGCATTTTGAATGCTTTCAATTTTGACTCTGGTACAATAGCAATAAATAACTTCCAAGTCTGACACTGTAAATCTTGCCCAAGTTTTTTCTTTAATTCTAATGGGAGAATCCACTACACTTGTTATAATTACATATTTATTCCACAGTGTGCTGTTTTTTTTGTTGTTTTGTTTTTTTTATTAAGGTAGCCACTGTTTGCTGGTGTATGTTTGGCTTGAAGGTTCATTCCCTGAATTGCTCTGTCTTATAATCTAAGCTCAAGTGAAATTCTAAAAATTTCTGAAACAGATCTGTGTTAGCAATATGTATGTCCCTTCAACCATAGAACATACTTTTACTACATAGTTGTTGGAGCTTTTACTATTTTAAAAGGTTTTAGCAATGCTGACCAGGTATAGCATCATAGTATAAAATGATGAAGTAAATACATTTGGCTGTTGCCATGTTCTCAATCCACACTATTAGCTTCTTTTCTTATACATGAAATGCACATAGTAGCACATGCCTTTTAATTTGCTGTGGGTTATAAAACTAAACATAAGCTTTTAAATGATCATTAAGCTTACTAAAATATAAGGCTTTAGAGTGAACAATGACGGATTTTAAACATTCCTGAGAAAAGAGTGGTAAGGTCTGTCCCACCTGTGTCCTTCAGCCTCTCTCAGGGTCTTTGTGACTACAACAGCTTTGTCCATCTCCTAAAGATGTCCCATAGGATCAGATGCATTTAATTTGAATCCCATAGCTAGTGTCAGTGAGTGCCAACCAATACTGCAAATAGAAATCCCCAGTGTTAGGAGCTAGCTTCTTTCTGTCAGGTCTTATCAGATCAGCCCAGTTTTTCTCTAGTAATTCAGATCCAAACAAAACAAAACCTCAATACAGTACTTCAGGCAATTCCTTCTTCATTTCTAGTATTCTCTCTGTTCACTGTATTATTAGTGCTTTGTAGTTTCTCTCAGGAATAGCTTTAGCCACTGATATACTTTCTGTGGGCTATTTTAGTTAAAACTCTTAAGTACCCTGAGAAGAGCCCACCCAGCATGGGAAGCACATGGGTTCAGAGGCTGGCCAGACAAAGCTATAGAGGAAGAGAACCAAGGTGCCAGAGTAGAACATCACTCCACTGTGATATTTTCTAATAGAAATTTGATTATATGCAAATTACAAAGGCATGCTTTTGGCAAGAATGAAAAATTTGGTAAACTCAAGTTTTGAGATGTCAGTAATCTCTAATTAGAAAAAGAGGCAGCCTGTGTAGGAAACAGAGAGTCTATTGTACAAAGAGTAATCAGGAGAACTTTATTGAAAGCTTTGAGAAAGATTATGGGGATGAGAAAAAAATGGAATCTAACATTAGATTAACTTTTGTGGCTGGCCTTGGAGATTGTAGCAGAAGGTATGGGACAGGTCTTTGAATAATGATAGATTTGGTATCCCATAGTTAAAATTTGTCTGTGTCTTCAATGACATTGTCTTATTTACCCAATACTTTTATAATTGTATATTAGTTAGTTCAGTATTTATCTACCTCTTTCATTTTGTGAAAGCTGCCTGAATCCCTTGATCCCTTGAAGGCTTGGGACCTTCAGTCATCTGTAAAGCCAACATTATTCCAAAGTTCATTTTACTACTAACTTTACTGCTTTTCTCTTTTAGTTTTTTAAAGTTGAGGTTTTAGAAGTTTTCACTACACAACCTAAAATGATCTAGAACTTTATACATAGACAGCCTTGAATGCAGGCCCATCTTTCCATCTCTGCCTCTCAACTGCTAACATTACAGACCTCTGCCATGACACCTATCCTAACTTTCAGTTATAATGATTCCTGTTATAATATTATACTTGAATAATTCTGGCACTCTTTCCAACTTCATTCAAATCTGTAAATTTTATTGGTCACACAAATTAATATTCACAAGTCCAAGACTTAGGATTCAGTTATCTTGTGAGTCATTAAAGAAACCTACATTTGAGTGAAAACAGTGTATTTACCAAACTTCTACTTTATGTTAATTTAATCATTCAGTATATTTTTTATTCAATATATTTTACTTACATCTATATTTGTAAGTCTATTTGCTAATCTTGTAGATATTACATTGACAATCATGATCTCCACCATTCAAGTACTTGTAAGAATAGCCACAGATAGTTTGCTGTGTATTCGCTTCTCATTCCACCACTAGCAGGATATTAATGAATTATAATTCACCAAGTCTGTTAAGTGTGGGTGGAAATGGGAAGAACACAAATTTGAATTAAGATCTGTGGTGTCAAAGGTTGTCTCAAGACTGGAAGAGAATTCTATGTGGAAGTAGCTACAGGGGAACAGGTAAGGAAAGATTGAAACAAATTTGCTTTGGGAGAGAATTTGCTTGGAAAAGGAAATGAGAAAATCCTGAAAGCAGAAACAGAGGCAGAGATACTGCAGTCAGCAGAAAAATGGTTAGAAAGGAAGAAGTGTCTATGAAGTTGGTGATGAAAGTGAAGAAGAAAAGAAGAGGAGCAGCTGGAGAGATAGCTCAGTGGTTAAGAGCAACCTCTGCTCTTCCAGAGGTCCTGAGTTCAATTCCCAGTGGCTCACAACCATATGTAATGAGATCTGATGCACTCTGCTGGTGTGTCTGAAGACAGTGACAGTGTACTCACATACGTAAAATAAATAAATCTTTTTTAAAAAAAGGTTAAAAAAAAAGAAAAGAAGAGGACGTTTAGAAGTGGTCAGAAAAGCAGTTGGTGGAAGGAGGTAGTTACAGGAGAGATGGCTCAGAGGTTAAGAGCACTGCCTGCTGTTCCAGAGGTCCTGAGTCCAATTCCCAGCAACCACATGGTGGCTCATAACCATCTATAATTAGACCTGGTGCCTTCTTCTGGCCTGCAGGCAGAACACTGTATATATAATCAATCTTAGAAAGCAAGTAAGCAAACAGAAATATTTGGGGAACATCAAGAGTCATTATTGTCTACTGTTTACAGGAGATGAGGATGATGGGTTTGTTTTGCTTTCTGCTGTTGTTCCTGCTGTTTCACTTTTGGCATAAGATCTCATGTATCCCAGACTGACTTTAAACTTGATAAGTGTTTGAGTTGGACTCTGACCACGCATCTGTTCCTCCAGCTTCCACTTCCTGAGTGTTGGCATTATAGGCATATGCCACTATGTCCTCCTCACATGATGCTCCAGATCTAACCCAACTAGTAGCTAGTTCCACCAAACTAACTACTTCTCTAGCCGTATTTTAATATTTTGTGTTCTGTTTTGTTTTAAGAACAAGAATATTTAAATAAAGATAAAAGATGTGTATACTACTACCTAAAACTCTGACTTCAGGATATTGCAGATCCAGAGACTAGTTCTAGCTCTCTGTAACAGTCATTCCTTTCTTACCTCTGTGCCAGAACTAACATCTTGTAACTAATAAAAACATTTTAGAATCTACTAACTTAGCAGACTACTAGTTTCTACCAATACATCACTAAGAATGTTATCAGACTATATTTTGGGCCTATAGACTAACCTCTACCTTCTCACTGAACCTGCCTCTCTGATGTGCACACCAAAGTATTTTAAACATCCCTTGATTTATGACTTCCATTGTTTTATAAAACTATAAAAACTTCATGAAACTACTTCCACACGGAAGCATGGAATTGAGGCAACCCAAATCTTGTTCCTGGGCCATGTTTAGTAAAACTGGATCCAGAAAAATCTAACTTTTTCTACTTCCTAGCATTTGATGGCCAGAAGAAAATTAACTCAGACTTTTAAAAAAAATTTTATCTTGTGTGGTTTTGTTTTATTCATATTTTCTCCTTTTAATGCTGCAAGTTCCTTGGGTTTACATTATAGCTTCACCGATTATGGTTTCTTTGGGATTCTTAAGTATGTGAATGAGTGTGTCTTTGTGTCTATGAGTTCTTCGTCTCTTTTCCTTCGACTGCTTGTTTGCCTTCTTCTGAAGCGTTACTTTTTGTTTTATCTTATTGTGTTTTATTATTATCCCTTAGATAAGCCTGTTTGTTTTTTAATGGGAAATAGAAAATGAGTGAATCCAGATGGATGGAAGAGGAGGTGGGCAGGAACTGGGAAGAGTAGAGGAATATACATGGCAGGGAATAGAGTAATCAGCATAGATATGTGAGGGAAAAACTACTTTTAATGAAAGGAGAAAAAAGAATTCTTGATTGAAGTAGAGCTTAAGACAGAGAAGAATAGGTGCTAGACTTTTATACCTGGGCCAAGGAGTTTCAATACAGATGTGACATCAGGAAGAAATGTCATCCTGAGATGCAATATCTAAAACTAGCAAGCAGCACAAGAAAAGATTGTTTATTCCTAAATCAAAAAAGAGTTCATTTTCTTTTAACTCAGACTATAAAGGACAAAGATATGATAGAGGAGTATAGGTGTCCATTGCTGGAGTGTAGACCTTCATGACCTATATAATGACATGGTCAATAGGTGACCTGAGACTGAGAGCTACAGAAGTGACATCTAAACAGTCTCAAGGTACAAGAGGATGGAAATCCAATAAGCAATCCAAAGGAGAAACAGATGCAGAAAACTGCAGCTAAACATGAGGCAGAATTTGGGGAATCCTGCAGAAGAGATGGAGGGAGGATTGATTATAGGAGCGAGAGCGGTCAAGGGCACCACAAGAAACCTATAGAATCAACCAATCTGGCCCCATAGTGGTTCACAGAGACTGAACCATGAACTAATCATGCTTGGGTCTGGCCTCAGCCTCCTTTACATATGTAACAGCTGTGTAGCTTGGTCTTTGTATGGGAATCCTAATAGCAGGGGAGTGGCAGGGGCTGTCTCTGACTATGTTGCCTGCCTTTGGGATCTTTCACTCAACTGGGCTCCCTTGTCCAGCTTTAATAGGAGAAAATATACCTAGTCCTACCACAACTTGATATACCAAGAATCATTGATATCCATGGAATGCTTCCCTTTTCTGATGAGAAAGAGAGATGAGAAGTGAGTAGTGGGGGGAGAGATCCAAGAACAAGGACTGGGAGAAGAGGATGGAAGAGAAACTTCAGTTGGGATATATAAAGTAAATGAATAAAGTGATCAGTTAAAACAAGAGAGAGAATGTGCAGTCACCAAAGGTAGACACTGATGTGGATGTCAGGAAGTGCATGCTAACAGGAGCCTCATATAGCTATGTCCTTAGAGGTCTACCAGAGTTTGACGTATCCAGAGGCAGATGCTCACAGCTAACCATTGAACTGATCAAGGGGTTTCCAATGGAGGAGTTAGAGTGAAGACTGAAGGAGCTGAAAGGGTTGCGGCTCCATGAGAAGAGCAATAATCCCAACCAACCAGAGCTCCCAGGGTCTAAACCACCAGCCTGGGAGCACTTAGGGAGGGATCCATGGCTCCAGCTGTATATGTAAGGGAGGGTGGCCCTTTTGGGCATAGGTGGGAGAGGAGATCCTTGATCCCATGAAGGCTGGATACCGTGTATGGGGAAATTTGAGGGTGGGGAGGTGGGAAGGGGGTAGGTAGGGGCACATCCGCAGAGAAGCAGAAGGAGGGACAATGGGATAGGGGATTCCTGGGCCGGGGGGGGATGGGGTAAGGGTATAACATCTGAAAATCTGAAATGTAAATAAAATATCCAATAAATAAATGAAAAAAAGAAAAAAAAGAGAAAAGATCAAAAGGAGAGCCACACCTATTGTGTGGCTACCAAGATTGATGCTCTGTGCTAGATAACCTATCTAAGCTACTTTGCAAATTCTCATTACAATACACTGATATAGTGGCCCCATCCTCTTTCATTAAATCATCAATGTATCTGTTATTTCAGCACACATTTCCTGTCCATGATGAAGGTCAGTTAACTTAGTCAATGTGATTGTTTTATATGTCACTCCTCAAATATTAATCAAACAGCAATGTAGAGGCTGCAGGGAATGCATTTTGCAGACCTGATTACAGCTCATTAGCACATTGGTAGTAGGGGCATTGCTTTATATCGTGTGGGTGACTTCTGTTGGAAGTCACTGAGAACAGAGTTGAGTTTTTCCAGAGAAACGGGGACATCCTGTGTGCTTGTTTTAGCTATGTTCATTTTGTAATTAATCTATGGAGCTATTTACTTGAATAACTATATTTTACAGCCAAAAGGACTGTCTCTTCTTTTAATATCTCATTCTTACTCATGTTTCATGTCAAACTTCTCATTGTCTTTTGAGGACATTTATTGTGATTATTATAATATTTAAACGCTGTTTTATGTACTTTTATCATCACTTGAATGACATCCATGATGGAGATGATGTAGGAGAAGAAAAAATTGTTTTAGTTCATGGTTTTAGAGCAATTTCAGGGAATTGTTGTGAGGATGACATGGGAGCAATAGAGTACAACAGAGACTCATTCAACATGGCAGACCAGAAAGCAGAGAAAGGAGGTAGGAACCAGAGCTGCCAATAGCCTTCAATGGCACTCTCCAAGTGATTAAATTCCCCCATCAGCCTCCACATCTTAAGAGTTCCATAGCTCATAAAACAGGACCACAAACTAAAGACCATATAGCTCAATCATGAACCTAATGGGAACATTTCAGAATATTTAACATGATATTTAAAGGTTTGAGAGTTTATAAATTCAATAGTTACATAAAAAGTTTAATAATCCAGATGTCAATACAATGTCTGATACAAAATCAATACTTGTAAATAACTTATAAAAGAAAGGGAGCGTTAATTTTATGTTGAAATTTCTTTTTCTCTAGCAAAACCATGACTCTCTTAGGCACAGTCTGTCTCCTCCACCTTGGTGCCTGTTTCACTGCCTCATATGGTAGCAGAGCAGGCATGGGCAGAAAGTGCTTCAGGCTAAATGACAGCAGTGGTGCTCAGATACAAGAACAACAGCAAGTTAAATCCTGATTGTGAGCCCGAGTGACTTGGAGATGGGTATTATTGTTGTGCCTACATTTGGGAGTCTAGAGACCCAAATATGAAGAGCTAGAATGGAAAATATGATGAAATAAAGACAGCTCTGATATATTCAGTCATTCTCCAGTGTGAAATGCATAAGCTGGAGAATATCTGAAGTACTAAAATCATCTATCTTTAGCACTATTAATGTTTCAAATAATGACGATGATCATTTATGGAGAACTGTCTACCAGCGGTACATGTCATGACTGTAGAATGGACTGTTTTCCCAAACTTAGCAACTATGCAGAAGTTGTCAAGTTTGAAAACACTTTCATGGTTAAGGGAGAAATTTGATAAAAAATGTCCATTGGGAGGGACTGCAACACAGCAAATGAGACACTCCTTGTCTGGCAGCTTTAATCCACAATAAATCTCAAGATCCAGGACACTTGCAGTTAAATACAGTTATGCTGCCCAGTGGGGTTCCCAGCCCTCTCCTGGCTCCAGGCAAGACTATGTGTATGTTTCTTTCCCCCAGCCTACCTAGGAACTTCCAGAATTAATGACAGACATGACAACTTACATGCAGATGGAAAGGAAAGACAGCTTTATCAAAACAGCTGTTTGGATTCTAAACACTGCACATCCAGATTTGTGAACATCTGGTTTTGAGGTGAAACATTTTTCACTTCCACCCAGCTACCTGAGGATGAGCAATCTAGCAGTATGACATCAGTCTCCTGTCAACAATCTGCATCTGAAATCTGGAATCTGGCATGCACATAGGTGACATGCAGAAGGGTACTAAGCTTCGGTTTTCATGAAACATGCTCCAGCAGGTGACTCAGGATTATTTTTGGCCTTACATCTCTGATACCCACTTGAAGAAAGCCTTCCAGTGAGGTTGCTGTACTTAAGTGTAGGTAGTCATCAGTCGGTGTTAGATATCTCCCAGGACTTTGATAGCAGTATTTTCTATACAGGATTCCCACCATCAAATACTTTAATTTATATTTTTTTTACTATTGGGGTACTCTGATATTGTATTCTGAAAGATAACAGATCCGACAACTCATACATATGGATGACTAACACAGTATTTGGGGGTTAAATATTGTCTAAATAATACAATTAATTAGAGCCTCAATGGAATGTATCACGTATAATATGCTTTATGTTTCTATTTTGCTCTGAATTTATTTGTTTCCATTTAAAAAGCAATATACCAATTAAGAGAAAGAAACATTTTCAATATTACTTCCTAGTGCAGATGCAAAATCAGTATTTATTGAATCAATAAATAGAAAGATTATTTGTTTATTTCTCAAAACACAAGCCAATGCTAGTTTTATTGATTAGTGTAACTTGGCCACTCCTATTGTCTTAGAATGTTTAAGCTGCTATGACATACACCTGGCAATCTTTAAATTTATTTTCGCAAAGTTCTTAAGGCTAGAAAGTTTATCAAAGTACTGGAAAGTCTAGATGTCCACTAAAGATTGCTCTCTGCTCTCAAGTGTTACCCTGGTGATTCATTCATCTTTCACAAAGAGGGACACCACCCTTTTTTGAGGAATAGAGGAGGCCAGGAGCATCATACCAAGTAGGAGATCTGTCATAAAGGCATTTAAAGAATCCCTGACAATGAAGCTCCCATGGCCTTATCATACTTTGAAGGGCTAATTTAAAACAAACTCTGGAAACAGACAAATTAATGATAAACTTAATTGAATCCTCAAAAAGGTACGATGTTTCAAGTGCGAGCTATGAGTGATGCTCACAATTATTTTGAAGTGTGCATTGGCTTGTCTGCTTTAGTTTACACCAGCATTCCATCAACAGTTTTATTTCTCTACTACTTTCTTTCTCCAAATAGCATTTAAGTTATCGGTAAGTTCTCTCATCTATGTCTTCTTGCTTGTCATGACTGTTTCGCTATTGATTTATTAAAATGAAAACTTCTGACCTTTATTTTAGAGTGTCTGAATCAGTAGTTCTCAGGAAGACCATGGATCTAAAGTTAAAATGATCTAAAAAAATGACACAAGGTAGTCAGGTGAAGAACTATCTTATGCTATAACATCCAAGCCATGATAGCTAGACCTGTCTGTCACAGAACTTCTTTGCTATCGTTGTTTGTTTGTTTGTTTTTTTGGGGGGTTGGCATGTAGTAAAAATCAGTTTTTAAAAACATATCCATGTATTCTCATAGTGAGACATATGAATGTGTTAAAGTTTTAGTGCAATTTATAACTGAGTAAACAGGTAAAATGTTAGGATTAATTCAAGGAGAAAAACATGGATTTATAGATCAGAAATACTTACCTGAATTGGCAGTTAGCCTTTAGAGATTGATAGAGAAACATCACTAAACTTCTACTGGGGAAAGTATTTTGTGTATTGACATTAGTTTACAGAGCTTTACAATAACTCAATGCTATAAAGGTTTACAATATTATAGTCTTGATAGGTATGCCTTAAGCAATAGTTTTTTACTAATGTGAAATATTTCTACTCACATTGGAAGGTAATTTGAGAAGAAAAAATGATCCAAGACCTAGAAGTCAAAGTGACTATGGATATGGTGGGAAAAACATGTAGCCAGGAGTGCCTAGAATTTATGGCAGGACCTCACTAGTGCAGTCAAGAAAGGACAAAACCTTGTACATGCAGAGCATTCTGTAATCCTGGTGCTCAATAGTCTAAAGAAAAAGCTGATAAATTTGTCACCATATTGGGATATATGGTGACATCCTATTTCAAGAAAAGGAAATAGAAGGGATGATGGTAAGGCTCAGTGGATAAACAGAGGTGCCACTCCTGCAGAGGACCTTGATTTGGTTCCTAGCACCCACACAGGGCAGCTTACAATCATCTGTAACTCTAGCTACTAGAGGTCTATTGACATCTTCTGGAATCTGCAGGTACATGTAACTCAAAAAGCATGCATGTGTGCATACACACACAGACACACACACTTCAAAATAACATAAAACTTGGGGCTGGAGAGATTGGCTCAGTGATTAAGAGAATGTATTACTTTTGCAGAATGTGCATGTTCGGTTCTCAGCATCCACTTAGTGGGTTACATTCAGAAGTGGACTTCTGTGAGGCACTGTCCACTTGTCTCTTGGTTATGAATAGCCCTCCCTCTCCAGAAGTATAATACCAAAGTTGTCTGAGCACCCACCCATTCAGAACCCTCCACCAAGGAGACACAAATGGAAGAAAGCTTTGGCTTCTGAACGAAATCATTTTGGTTATGAAGTTCACATTTGACATTTCATTTTCTTGTGTTTACAGCCCTGGGTATGTATGCATCTTAATAAGGACAAAGAATTACAAAGAGACAGTGTGTCCCATCTGTCAGCAAAGAACATGGCAGAAATAAAGCTGATGAAAATAGTTAAAAAAGTTGACTAAATATTGTCAACAGCCTTTTTAGTCTGCTATCTTTCTAGTGTCAGCTAGTACTGCCATGCTAATCAGTTTAGAGAGCCAGCTGCGTGTCCTATGGGGCAAGACATTCCTTAAACAGGTGCCTTCTTTTCCAGGCCCTTAGTGAGAGTATGAGATAGTTGCCACCATGTCAGAAGGCACACCATTAGAATAGCACTCCGGAATTGCCAAACAGGGCACTCTGACTCAGTCCCCAGATCTACTTTTAGTTTGAGTTCTCTATCAGACATTGTGACAATATTTGGAAAGTATAGACTTGAAATACCCAGAAGAGAGACATCATAAAATGAAAAGACAGAAGGGGCCTGACATTTGAGATGACATTTTATTATTGGACAATGGAAACCTCATGAGTTCCTATCCCTTCTTTACACACTTGGCGTAAAGTCACTGCAGTTGGGTCATAGTCTCAGCTCCTCGATAAACCTTTCAGAGACTTCCACATTGTGGATTTTAAGGGAGCCTCATGCCCTAGCCTATCACCTGTCTAGCTGTTGAACTGTGCTACTGTTCTCATGTCTAGCCAGTTTTCTCTACCACGTTCCCTACATTGTCCTTACCATGGACCCTACACTCTCCCTGAAACACTCCGTCTGCTCATTTTCAGGACTAGATTTATCCTACATGTCTTTTATTTACAATGTAATCATTTCTACCAGGGAACTTCCTGTTTCTCCACCTGTATTCACTTATCACCCTGAATTTCTCACCCCATTCAAAATGTGCTTGTCTTATCAAACTCTACATGTGAGAACAGGAGACTGATAATTGTAGCTTTTATGTTGAATACTGTTTGTACATTGTTGTACATTGGTTTGGGAAACAAGTATCAGTGCATCACGATCATGGGAAAAAAGATTGAAGTTCTTTCAACGACTAAAAGAGAACCACAAAGTATCCATTTATTCTCCTTCTGAGTATATATATGAAGGATATGAAATTAATATATCAGTAAGATATCCACACTCCCACGTGCACTGGCGTTCCACTATTCACAATAGCCAAGATATGGAAATGATCTAAGCCCGCATCAAGGGATGCTTGAGGAAAGAATATGTGTTATATATACACAATGGAATACTACCCAGCCTTTAAAAAGAAGGAAATCCTGCCATTGGTAACTCCAAAGAGTTATTTTATATCCCAGACACACAAAGAGAAACATCAAATCAGCTCACTTAATAATAGAAATCTTAACAAGTCAAAGCATAAAAACAGAGATTGAAATCATTGTTTCCTGAGGCTAGATGATGGATATCTGTAGAAAGATTAGATGTTGATCAAGGGATCAAATCAGATAAACAAGTTTCAGTGGTGAACTGTTTAGTCTGACAAGCAAATGACAATGTACTGTGTATTTCAAAATTGCTAAGACTGGATTTTGAATGTTCTCACAATACAGTGAGGATTAGCAAGTGAGATGACAGATGTATTCATCAGTCTCTGTTAATCATTCTACAATGTGGATATATTGCCATCACACCATACCCCATGAATATATATACCGCTCTTATTTGTCACTGGACATACGTTTTCTTATAAAGGAAAGAATAGATTTCTTTTATTCCAGATGGCAGAATTAATCCCAGAAGCTGGGAGATGCTTGGAGTGAAGTTTTTGTTCAACAATTTTTCTAAAAATAGAGTAACTTAACAATAAAACAGATGGTCTCAAAGGTGAGGTAAGTGTGCAGGAAAAAGGTGACTTAGAAGATGTTTGGAGAGCTGTGCATAAGGATAATCACAGGATAAAGATGTGAAATTAAAGGGCTGGGGTGAGATACTACTATATACAGGAAAAACAAAAAGGAGAATTTATTTTAGCCATCACTCCTTTATACATTTATTCATTCATTCATTCATTCATTCATCATCATTCAGTGCTTCTAAGTACCAGGATATTAGCTGTTTTGATCAGATCTGCTGATTCAAAGTTGAAGGTGTAGTCACAGGTCTTCATGGAAAAATATACATACATAATTACATACACACACATACACATGCACACAAATTCTTGTGGAAGAGAAGAACTTGTGTCTATAATTATATGGAAAGTGATATCATACAGGAGTGTGCTTGGCAGGATAGAGCTGGAAGAAAGCATTTAAACAATTCTTATAGGGATAGAGAAAGGAAAGTAATAGTAGAAAGGCCTTTCTAAAGAAGGAATCATCCAACTATTAATGATACTCTGTTATACTTACAGACAGGAACCTAGCATAACTGTTTTCTGAGAGGCTCCATCCAGCAGCCAAAGAAAAGATATGCAGAGACCCAAACAGTAGATGGAGCTCAGGGAGTCTTATCAAAAAGTTGGGAAAAAGATTGAGAGGAGAGGATCTCCATAGGAAGACCAACAAAGTCAACTATCTTGGACACTTGGGGTTTCTCAGAGACTGAATCACCAACTAAAGAGCAAGCCAGGGCTAGACCTAGGTCCCCTTCATATTGTAGCAGATCAGTAGCTTCATCTTCATGTGGTTTCCCAATAACTGGATCAGGAGCCCCTGAGCCTGTTGTCTGCCTGCCTGCAGATCCTAGGCCCCTAAATGGATAGTCTTGTCTGGTCTCAGTGGGACAGGATGCACATAGTCCTGCAGCAACTTGATGTGTGCTCTGGTAGGTGTGGGATGTTTGAGACTCACAATGGGGCTTCCCCTTGGCAAAAGAGAAGAAATCATCTGAAAGACCTAAAACACCAAATACTGTGGGTGCCCAGATGCAACATGGGAGAGAATATGAGGTATAGGTAGAGGAGAAGACACAGTTCTAGGCAGATGGGTCTTAGATAACTTAGTCTTATTTATGCAAAGTTTAAATCAAGAAACCAGTGGCCAAAAGCCTATTTCAGTGTCTCAGTTTTCTTGTTCCATATCATGATTGTGTGACACAGGACAGGAGAGTCTAATGACACTTATGGAAATAAATCATTTTGGGCAAAATGAAAACAGATCCACTTGGCAATCTGCAATCTTTGCAACCTCAAAGACATGAGAATGACTGCAGATCCAAGTTCCTTCTAGATGCCAGCCTTGGCATCTCCCTGCTGTGTCTAACAAGAATAGCATTCTAATGGTTACAGAAGGGACTCTATTTCAATGTGATCTTATTGAAGCAAATCCTTCACCAATATTTATAATTTGAAAAGTACTTGTATTTTCTTAGTTCTATAAGAATTTTCTGTTTTAACCATATTTACACTCTCCTGCCTCCTTCCATATCCACTTCAAATTCATTACCCCCACAATTTTGTGTTCTCTTGTTCATATAGAATACTCAGCCTAAATGAGGTGTCCTTGTCATATGTCCACTCCCCAAAGATCA
This sequence comes from Mastomys natalensis, assembly GCA_021653895.1. NCBI lineage: Eukaryota > Metazoa > Chordata > Mammalia > Rodentia > Muridae > Mastomys > Mastomys natalensis. The sequence continues at coordinate 185,456 of JAJTUV010001901.1, read as the reverse complement.
GGAATCATTCTAGAAGTGGATTTAGAAAGATTGAAAGAAGTAGATGATTACAAAGAAACAGTATCTTCTGGAATTATAGGGCATTTACACATTTGCACTCACAGCATGCATAACATCCATGCAAACCAAGCAAGACAAAATCCCAACACGGAGAAAGGTGTGGCCTCAAAGTCTCACCCCCAGAAAAGGAAATATTGTTGATAGCTGCTGAGTGACACATTTTATTAAGAGTATTGTCCTTGGTGAGTTGACCATGTTCCAATGGAAAGCCACACATCCAAAACCATATGGGCAGCATAAATGGGGCTTGCTGGGTGACAAGCATAGTTCTAGCAACTTTTCTTGCCAGCTGTTTGGGTGGTAACCATCAACACCCACATTTTACAGATGTAGAAGCTCAGGCACAAGACACTCGACTGGGATGTGCACAGATTATTCACATCCAGCCAGGCTTGCTTCAGACTTTATTCTACATTTGAAAGAAAAACTCAAATTTCCACTAAATGCAGAACCTTAGAGGTAAGAAGCAAGGGTCCAAATGTTACCATTTCCAAAGCCCACTGCTTGCTTTCTTGTCATTCATAAATTCATAACAGTGGAATCCCTACACACTCGAGCATTCATTTACATTAATACCCAACACACATCTCTCATGATAGCATTCATTCAGTCCTTACCTTTGTCTTCATAGAAATGTTGGGTTCTCACAAGCTACAAGTCCCCTCTATAACTCAGATCCCTTCATTTTTCAGTTTTGTGGATCCCAGAGTAATCAGTCCAATCAGATGTCAGCAGCTGATTGCCCATGGCACAAACCTGGCCTATTTGTGTTAGTCAAGAATTTTATTGAGACTCACAGATACACTCATCCATTATATCTGTTTTACTGCTTTCATGTTACAGTTGGGGAGTTAAAAAGGTGTATCAGAGGATATGTGACTCACAAACTTCCAAATATTTAGTGTCTACTTTTTGTAGCATTACTATCAACAACTCTCAAGCCAAGATCTTAACATTTTATTTTAAAGACGGCTCTGTGCTATAGTAACGTTTTTTAGTGAACATAAAAAGATCTTTGGCCGGGCAATGGTGGTGCATGCCTTTAATCCCAGCACTTGGGAGACAGAGGCAGGCGGATTTCTGAGTTCGAGGCCAGCCTGGTCTACAGAGTGAGTTCCAGGACAGCCAGGGCTATATAGAGAAACCCTGTCTTGAAAAACCCAAACCAAACCAAACAAACAAAGACCCAAAAAACAAAAAAACTGTCTACCCTTTATATACAGCAAGACTCAAATAGGCTAAACATGTTTATTTCCACCTTACTGCATGACATTCAGACTAAAGATATTGAGCCCACAGTGGGGTATGAAAACCTGGAAATTCAGGGTGGTAAGGTTTGAATAGGACTTGGAGATAGCTGTGACGGAGCTAATAAGTTTATACACAGAGAAAGAAAGAGCTACCCTTTACTTTTCATGAGAACATGCCAGGAGAACATCCCAGGAGAAGGTTGTGGAGATGAACCACATCTATCAGCCTTTTGACCCTGGATTTCCAGTGAGAAAAAAGTTTTGTTGTTTAAGCCACTGAGTCCATGGTTTTCAGTAAAAGCAATATAACCAACCTAGTGATGATACGAATTCACAGACTATGAGAGAATCAGAACTCTACATACTGACAAACTATTCTATCAAGGAAATATACCAGTCAAGCAACAGACTCGGTCAGCAGGAAAACAACATCAACAAGAAAAACAGAAAAGATAGCACTCAAGAAGTACGAGACTCTCCCATTCTCCTCTCCTTACAGAATCTTCTATAACGACTATGTTAAACATAGCTAACAAGAAGCTTTAAAACCTTACACTGTGTTGTTAATTCACAGACTCTGAGAAAATGTTCTTCAATTCAGAAATGCATACAAAATGGTTTAATGTCATTATGGAATTCTGGGTATGATTTCTTAGTTATTTTTCAAAACAGTCCACATTTCTTTTTTAAAAAAATTAGTAATCATTTTTTTGTTTACATTTCAAATGTTATCCTCCTTCCAGTCTCCCCCCACCACAACCCCCACCTCATCTTCCTCCCCTTTGCTCTAAGAGGGTGCTACTCTACCCACCCATCTACTCCCACATCAACCCTCTAGCATCCTTCTTCTCTGGTACATCAAACTTCTATAGAACCATGTGCCTCCCCTCACTGATGCCAGATGAAGCAATCCTCTGCTACATATGTAGCAGGAGCCATGAACCAGCCTATGTATGATCTTTGGTTGGTGGTTTAATCCCTGGGAGTACTGAGGGATTTGGTTAATTAATACTGTTGTTTTTCCTATGGGGTTGCAAATCCCTTCAGCTCCTTCAGTCCTTCCCCTAACTCTTCCATTGGGGTCCCCAAGTTCAGTCCAAAGGTTGGCTTGAGTATTTGCATCTGTCTAAGTCAGGTGCTGGCAGAGCCTCTTAGAGGACAGCCATAGCAGGATCCTGTCTGCAAGCACATCTTGGCATCAACAGTAGTGTCAGGGTTTGGTGTCTGGGGATAGAATGGATGGCACAGTGGGGTGGTCTCTGGATGGCCTTTCCTTCAGCCTCTGCTCCATTTTTGTTCCTGTATTTTCTTTAGACAGGGACAATTCTGATTTAAAAATATTTACATGGCCCTCATACCAAATCTCGTCCAGGGCATCAGAAGGATTAGAGATCAACTCCTGGAGGAAAACCTCCTTGTTTAAATAGGAAGTATTGATGATGAGAGACATGAGCTGGGCAATTTCTGCCTGAAAGGCAAAGGTCTCCACCTCTTCCTCTCCATGGTGCACTTCCTCAGGCATCTTGATTGGGAAGCCAAATAGTAGTACAGAGCAGGGTGGCCCCTGAACATATCCGACAGCCACAGCAAGTCTAAAACAACAACAACAACAAAATGTTTAGACCCTACACTGGGGGCCATGTCTATCTACTGGAGGTGGTCTCTTCAGATTCTATCTCCCTGCTGTTGGGTATTTTGGCTAAAGTCATCTCCATTGTGTCGCTGGTGCCTGGGACTTTCTAGTGGTTCCAAAGTTCTGCACCCCACCCCACTGGCACTTATTTCTATCCATTCTCCTGGCCCCCTGCACTTCTCTCCTGTGTCTTCCCGTGCCTGGTCATGACACCCCTCACTTTTTTCCTCTCCCCTCTACTCTTTGACCCAAGTCCCTTTCTCTCTCTGCCTCCTGTGATAATTTTGTTCCCCCTTCCAAAGTGTGGGTTTGAAGCATCTATACTTTGTCCTTCCTTCTTGTTAAGCTTCACATGGTCTAGGAGTTGTATCATGGGTATTCTGAGCTTTTGAGCTAATATCCACTTATCAGTGAGTATATACCATGTATGTCTTTTTGAGTCTTGGTTACCTCAGTCAGGATGTTTATTTGCTAGTTCCATTCATTTGCCTACAAAGTTCATGAGGTTGTCATTTTTAATAGGCGAGTAGTATTCCATTGTGTAAATGTTCCACATTTTCTGTCCATTCTTCCTTTGAGGGTCGTTTGGGTTGTTTCCAACTTCTCCTTTTATAAATAATGCTGCTATGAACATAGTGGAGCAAATGTTCTTTTTATATGTTGGAACATCTGCTGAGTATATGCCCAGGAGTGGTATAGCTAGGTCTTCAGGTAGAGCTAATTCTGAGGAACTGCCAGATTGATTTCCAAAGTGATTGTACCAGTTTGCAATCCCACCAGCAATGGAGGAATGTTCCTTTTTCTTGCCAGACTCTTCAGGCACCTGCGTTTTCAATTTGAGCCATTCTGATTGGTGTAAGGTGGAATTTCAGGGACATTTTGATTTTCATTTCCCTGATGACCAAGACATCCCACATTTCTAAACTATGGTTGCATATTGCAGCATTAAATATTGAATCTATTACCTTCTTAATCATACAAATGTTACAATTAAGTTTCCCTCTCTGTCCTTTTCCCATACTTGTGCTTACATAGCCACAGCCTCATGTTCCCTCACAGCGTGTTTGGAAGGAATCTTAAAATATATGTCATATAATCTTAGCAGGACCCAATTTACTCCATTTTGTTCTCTTAAATAGCTGATATTTACTTGATGTGAATTATGTTTGGATAAAGAACTTTAGAATCTCAGATACACAATAGTTTCCACACTAAGCTTCTCTCCAGGGTCTACATGGATGCCTGTGCTTCCACTGCACCTTCATGGACATTGGAAGAGCGAGAGGCCAAAGTATTCATTGTCGTGGCCTGGTGTTTTATCACTTCTTCCATATCTGTTCTTTTTTTGGAAGGAAGTGTTTATTAGTGCACAGTGAAGTAAATCAAGACAGGATCGTTTTCAATTTTGTCTTCAAGCCTATGACATGGTCTCATCTGAAAGGATGTGGTTGGTGAGCAGTGGAGATCATCAAGCAAGTGGAAGATGGGAGGACAGACTTCAGAAAAAAACTGGAAACACAGAATGCCTAGAAAACATATTTCCTTACTGTGAATGTCTACATATGTTAATACTACTTAAGGCTGTTGTTTTAGTTAGGGTTACTATTACTATGACCAAATACTGTGACCAAATCAAGTTGGGAAGGAAGATGTTTATTCAGCTTCCTCTTCTATACCACAGTTCATCATCAAAGAAAGGACAGGAACTCAAGCAAGGCAGGAACTTGGAGTCAGGAACTGATTCTGAGGCCATGGAGGAGCTTTCTGGCTTGCTCATCATGGCTTACTCAACCTGCTTTCTTATGGAACCCAGGATTACAAGCCCAGGAATAGCACCACCTACAGTGAGGTGGCCCATCACTAATTATGAAAATGCCTACAGACTTGCCTGCTGCCCAATCTTATGGAGGTATTTTCTTTTTATGGCTCTCTCCTTTCAGATGCCAGGCAAAATATGGATCCAGCACAGTTTCATACTTTGCTTAATAATCATTCTCTTTTTCTTCTATTTCATAATGCCTTACGTACTTAATTCAGGATACTAAGAAAGAAAACAATTTTCCCCAGTATCATTTAAAATCAGTACATTATACATGTTTTTACTTCTGGTGTTGTACTCTAGTTTTATTTATTCCCATCTTAGCTTACTTCTGGCAGTTTTGGTCCAGGCATTTGTATTCTTATAAAATCCATGCTTCATAAAACCCATTCTAAATGCAATGGCTCTAATAGATGGAACCTTTTGGAGGTGTAAACATTCTGAAATCAAAGCCCCCAAGAATGAGATTAGTTCTTGTAGCAAGCTTCAGAGAGCTGCTTCGCTGTTTTGCCCAGATTACAGGGTCTTCGTAAGCACATATTGGCAAATCTGCCAGCACCCTCATCTGCAGCTTCTTGTCCTTTGTAATTGTGAGAGATTACATTTCTGTTGGACACACACCACCTAGTCTACCATACTTTGTTACAGAAGGCTGAACTGACTGAGATATCTATATTTTGACAAATGCATAATGACATATCCCTACCATTATAAGATCACATAGAAGAGTTTTACTGTCCTGCAGTTTTTCTGTGGTCTATTAAGCTGCCCCTCCCTTAAGCCCTGGCAAACACCAGCCTTTTCAACTGGCAAGCTCTTGCTTTTCTATTATGTTTTACACTTGCAATTCTCCAGTTTACACCCTGCCCTGATGGAGGGAGTGCTCCTTTCATTTTTACAACAGATTTGTAATTGGATAGTAAGTAAATGAGAACACTACTCCCATCGATATATTCTGCAATGATGCACTTCTAATGATGCACGTCTCTTCCTAAACAATGCACTGTGTATGAAGAGGACATCCAACACTGGCAAAGAGGCTAGAAGGGATATGCAGCATTTGCAAACATGGATGAAACTTCTCTTGAGGTAGGAATGGCACTTTTGTGCTGTTCAATATTCCCATTAGAAACCAGAGGAGTAACCCTCCTTACTGTGACAAATGAAAGATAGCACTTGTAGTTAGGAGTTGCTTTCGGGTCTTCATGTCTACTCTTGTGGTGCAACAAAAAAATTGCTTAGGTAGAATCACTTTGGCTATGGGAAGAACTTGACTGTGAAGCTAATGAAGCTTAGGATTAGGGGCCTATGATTTTATACTTGTATTATTCTTTATATTTAGAGTGATTTCCACTGTCTGAATTTATTGTTTCCAGAACATTCTGGTGCTGTTTTTGCTGTTTCGATTTTCAACAAAGCACTCACTACTTATCTGTTTTTCCCATTCACCTTGGCCCCATATTTCTCAATCAAAAGAAGTCCACTCTCAGTACTGAAAATACGAAATCATTGAAATGTTACATTGCTGTGTTTAATAACAAGTTAGGATTAAGAATAAAATATACTGAGTATCCTAAATGTTCTATCTCAATGGATTCAGAAGTGCCAAAGACAGACCCCAAATTTCAGAAAGTACACATCAATACAGCTCTGGTATTGACGCCAAACCTGGCCTTTGTTAATAACTCAGTGGTAGGTTCTTGAAATAATTAGAGCCATATATAACCCATGAATAACAAATTAAGTAAAGGATGATTATGGCGCCTTTGGTAGATCTCAAATCTGAAGCGGTACAGTTAATTTCCAGAATAAATGACAGTATAAAATGTTATTTGTCTAAGTTATTTTCTCATTGTTTTGACCAACCTGACAAGAAGCAACTTCCAGGAAGAACAATTTGTCCTATCTCATAGCAAGAAAATTATAGACTATTATAATAGAGAAGCCACAGAGGCAGGAGGATGAGGTAACACATTTTACTTGTGAATCAGAAAACACACAGAAATTGGAATTGAGCTATCAAACATCAAAGGCAAGCTCCCACTTTCTCTAGCAAGGATTTGCCTTCCTGAGTGTTATAATCTTCCAAAACAGGGATACCAGTCAGATGGATAAGCCTGTGGAATACATTTCACAATGACACTGCAATACCATTAGATTTAGATGTGTAACCGATATATCAATACAATTCATAGTAAATTATTGGACTGGTTCCTAGAATAACTATTCTTAGTAAATAGTTTAGTAAGTAACTAAGAATGGTTATTCTTGGGGCCAGCAGCGCTTGCAAAGCACACGTCCTTCCATACTCCTTGAGCCTTTGCTCATGTTGACTGAACTGCAAAACTTCAGTTCCCATTATTCATTTCAGGGATCACATGAGCAGCTTTCTGGTAACCATTAACATTTATTGGCTTCTCTGTTGATGCTTTTCATTTCTTTATGCTAGAGAAGCAGGCCAATAAATATAAGTATTTGATTCTTAATTCAAATTGGAGTGAATCAGCCAGTAGATGCCTAGTTATCATTGGCATTATTTGTTGCCTGCATCATGACTTCTGACCTCCAGAACCACAACAGTGCATTTTTATGATTGAAGTCACTGGGGTTTGAGTTCTTTGTTATATCACCCTTAGCAATTGAGTACACGGAAGTAAATGAATCACCATGCATGCTGTTTTGAAAATCAAAAGCTGTACATTCTCCATCCTTGATTCTGTTCAGTGAACTCTCTAAAGTAACAGATATCTCTAACAGTTACTTGACTTGATTGATCTTCTCTTGAATCCATTATTAAAGTCAGTAGGAACATTTTGAGCATAGTGAATGAGGCAAATGTCCCTAGATAGAGTAAACGGCTATTTTGTATCTTCTAGGATGCTCATATCTCTGCCAGTGCTGTTCTCCAATCTATTCTAGGCAAATACACGTAATGTTACCATAAGCCTTTTACTTTTTTTACACAAATTTGAAAACCAGAAGATCTGGTTTTCAAAGTACCAGATCTTTCTGGTACCTTGGATACACAGTAACCTATCACCACCGGAATGAGCCCCTGCTTCTCCCACGCATTGATTCTCACTTCTCATTTAAGATAGATCTTCACATTATGACAAGTAGTATAACATGAAGAACAGACAACTCATTTCCCCTGATTGTCTCACATTTGGGTTCCCAATGCTTTGTAAACCAAAACACTATAAATGTATAGTGTTTCACATTTGTGCACATAAATAAAAGCCTTTATAATTAGAAACTACAGATAGACTTAGATATGATAAACAGCAGACTAATGAGTTTGTGTAAGTATGAAGCCTATGAATAGAAGCGTGTAAAAAATGAACTGTTAGTCAGAAGATACTGAGTTTTGCCAAAATGCCATTCCTGTAAGGGCATTGCCTCCTATTATCAACCCAGCTTCATCAATCATGTGGACGCCATTGTCAAAAGTGTCATTGGACGGACTTTATATTCTGATAAGCTTTGCAGGCTGATTTTCAGAACTCTTGGTTCTTTTCCTCATTCCAGATTATGAGAACTATTCATACAACAGAAACTTTCCCATATGATCCAGAGTTTAACATTTTTCTCTTCTCTTGTAAACCACATCAATACCCAGCAAAGGTCCTGTGTTTCTAGAAGGATACTCACTTTACCCAGGAAAGACATGTCATTTAGCCATAGATGTAATTAACCACATCTCCAAAGAGACAATTCATCTGGTTATCATAGTGATGGATTTGCCTAGAGTCAGGAGCTGGGACAGTCGAAGAGTTTTGCATCCTTTGGCTTTAGGCATAAGAATACTTGATGATACAAAATTTGGTATATGAGCTCAGCACTGCCAATGACCCTACATATTAAAAAAATTTTTCCTTATTTAGATATTTCTCCTTTATGAATTCAGTTTAATGAATTTCAATGAATATACACATAATGTAAACTGTATATAGGTCAATATATAAAACAATTTTTCAACTTTAGGAAGTTTCTGCTGGCTGTTTCCAATCATCCCCCTAAATCTATAAAGGGAGAGGTATTTTGAAAAAAAATTATCATTTTTTTCATCAAAGACCTTAGATACACTTTGTTTGTTGTAGAACTTCATAAAATGGGGTTCTGTGTACATCTTCTTTTATTCAATATAAGATCTATGCAATTAATGCAATACTATCAGTCATTTTTTTTGTCACTGAGAAAAAATATTTGATAATGAATGTATATTGTAAATATTTTAAATTAAGAAAATCATCACGGAATCTAATTTTAAGGCCAGAATCAACAACTAATTTTTGATAAAGACCAAAGGCCTTCTCTGTGAATGAATGTTCTTGCATTCTTGAATGGGTTGCATTTTTCTTAAGTTAACATTGTTCTCTTCTTTTATGAAACCGTCTGACAGATATCCATAAAATACACAATAACAAGCTAATCATCTACATTTTTTCTCCCATTACTCTCACAAAGAGAACTGTGTTTATCTTAAACCTACATGTCCATGCTGTGCCTACTTTATAAATCAATGATGTACAAGTAAAAATAGTTGTCTCTATAGACACCAAGTTGGGCATTTTTCAAAGACCAAATAAAAATGTATTACCTTTTACTTTCATTATTCTATTGAAACAAATGCAGGCCCAAATCAACTAAGTAGGGACTCACATGAGCTCACAGAGACTGAAAGAGAAAGTGTGGGGCCTGCATCAGAACCCTGCATATATGTTATGGCTGTTAGTTTGTTATTGTAAGATCTTAACTGTGGGAGTTGATGTATCTCTGGCTCTTTTGCTTGCTCTTGAGATTCTTTTCCTCTTATTGGGTTGCTTTGTCCAGCCTCAATCTGAGAGCTCTTACCCTGTCTTATTGTATCTTTTTATGTCCTATTTATCTGCCTTCCTTTAGAGGCTTGCTCTTTTCTGAAGTGGAAACAGAGGAAGAGTGAATCTGGGGAAGAAGAGAGGTGGGGTTGGAGCTAGAAGGGGTGGAGGCAGGGAAAATGTGGTTGGGATGTATTGTATAAAGAAAAATCTATTTTAAATAACAAACAAAAGGGGAAAATAGAAGTAAGAGTGGGGGAAAATGTTTCAGAAGATTTGAATAAGGTTATACAAATCTACCCTTATTCTGAACTGAGATGTAGGTGTCTGTAATTTCTACTATTTACAGAAACTGAAACGCAAATGTTTATTTTCAGACAAGTTGTTTCCATGTAAAGAAAACCTGGATTTATATCAAAAGATAGGCAAAGGATAATCATGAAGGAACCAGCTGGAAGTTCTGGCTCCTGGGAGAAGCAAAGGGCTTCTCGTTTATCTGGACACATTCTTTCCTGTTCCCTTCACAAATATGACCTGTTATAAGAATGCATGATTCAGTCTAGTCACTGCAAAGTGAGCAAGTGGGACCCTACGAGATACAGAGCTGATTTCCTAGTCTTCCTTCTGGTTGAACTTGAGTTTTCCAAATAGTTGATTTCTCTGTTGTCCTTACAATGTTTTGACCTCTTTCATCCAGGAGCCCGTCTCTTTGTTCCTGTCTCACCTGGATGGTCTCTCTTTTTCCGCCTCTCATTTCTGTCTCTCTTCCTCGTCTGCTCTACTTTACAGCCCCAATTTCACACATCATCTCTTCTCTATCTAAGATAACTCCCTGGGTGATTACATCTCTTCATCTGCACATCGATGGCATCTACATTCAAATCTTGCATCTAAGGTTATCACCTAAACCTCCTATTCATACTTCTCTCAGTTTACTTCCCATCACCATTTGGTGTTAATAGACATCAAGATCTAGCATATCAAAACTGATTTCCTCCACTGCACCTGCTTTCCCAGTTCTTTATCATGGTAAACATCAACTTCATCCTTCCAGTTGTTTGTATAAGACCTCTAACGTCTCTTATTTCTAACCTTTCACAGACCACACCTGGTCTACCAAAAACCTATCATGTCTGTTGTCAAAAGCCATTCAAAGTTTGTCTTCTTCTCAATATTCCCCTCATTCAGCTCCCTGTCATTTAAGTGGCCTCTCTTCTTGAATAATGAGTCCCCAACAGACTATGCCAAATAAAGTCTATGCCAAATAAGCATCTTATTTGAATTTTTTTAAAAAAGGAAAAACAATAAAATAATATTCCCTATAACTTCTGTGAAGTTAAAACACAAAAGCTTTAGGATAGTACGGGTGCAGGGTAACCAAATGCTCTCTGGTGCTGTTGTTGCTTGTTCTTAGGGGACATCTATACTGAGTTTTACCACTCATTTTTCCTCTGATTATTAAATGGTTCTCCTTAGTACAAAGTATTCATATCTCTGAAATATATTCTTTAATTGGCATAAACTTTAATAAACAACTTTAACTTTCTGGCCTCCCTAAAACAAGAAAGCTTCCTTTAATACTAACATGCTTTTTTTTTTTGCATGGTTACTCCCTATTACATTACTCTATTATCATTTATTTTGTCCTATTCTCTTGGATAGAATATCTTTCAGTAAGATATTGATGATTTACTTATAGTAGACAAAGACATTGCAATGTCTACTGCTTTTTCTTGTGTGGATTTTTGATGTTGTTGTTTTGGTCCCTCCCCCCCCCACCACCTTTTTATGTGAGTGCACTGTAGCTGTCTTCAGACTCACCAGAAGAGGGCATCAGATCTCATTATAGATAGTTTTGAACCACCATGTGGTTGCTGGGAATTGAACTTAGGACCTCTGGAAGAACAGTCAGTGCTCTTAAATGCCGAGCTGTCTTTCCTGTCTCCTGCTTTTGAAAGTACAAATTCCTCTGATGTTTTCTTCTGAGTCTACCTTTAACTCTCCAAATGTTCCTCTAATGTGCATAGCCTCTTTTCTCACCAGTTAGTGACTGAGAGAATTTTGATATCAGATCTGATCCTCCTGTACATGCATACACTGAATCATTGACCTTGTAGCATTTAAAAGCCACCTGCTCATTAAAGATTTCCAGCTCTAGATCTCTAGAACAAGTATCTCCCTTGAACTTTGTACTACAGGACCAGTTGGTTATTCAAAGGCAACATGATAAAAACCAAGAAACAAATACAACCTTGCTTATAGAGGCTTTAAAGTCAACAAATAACCCTAGTGAACCAATAGGAGCAGGCATAAATCATAATATCAGCAGTCACTATACTTCTCAGACAGTAGAGAAAATAAAAAAATTTACAGCAATACAAATCAACTTGAATAAATCTTAACTAATACTGAATGAGTTTCCTGTCATGAAACGCTATATAATTCAGCAAACTTTGAAGTCATTTCTATAAGATACTTTCCATGAATGGTCAAAATGAGGACAATTGTGAATGGAAGGACAGTTTAAGAAGGAACAAGTAGGACTATGCCACTGGTAAGATCTGGTTCTAACTTTATGTGGTAAGATTGCAAAGATTTGCTTCATTCTGTGACTCTTTACTTCAGGCTATTTTTTATTCATTCATATATATATATATATATGAATATATATATATAATCAATATCAGGTTGGTTTTTTTGTGTCAACTTGACGTAAGTTAGAGTCATCAGAGAGGAAGGAGCCTCAGCTGAGATAACGCCTGCTTAGAAAGATCCAGCTTTAAGACATTTCCTCAATTAGTGATCAATAGAGAAGGCCCAACCCATTGCAGTCCTGGGTTCTACAAGAAAGAAGTTTGAGTAAGCCAGAGGAAGCAAGCCAGTAAGCAGCACCCTCTTTGGCCTCAGCATCAGCTCCTACCTCCAGGTTCCTGTCCTACTTGAGTTCCTGTCCTGACTTCCTTTGGTGACGAACAGCTAAGTGTAAGTATAAGCCGAATCAACCCTTTCTACCCCAATTTTCTTTTTTGTTCATGGTATTTTGTCATAGCAATAGAAACCATTACTAAGATATCTTTTAATTACACAAACATTATACAGTGAATTTTAGATTATACTCACCCTAAGGTATTTCAGTTTTGGTTTGATTTTTTTATTTCCCAGACCTGTACTCACATTTTTGGATTTTGTCAATGTCATCCATTTATTTGCTGCAGTTAGAAATTTTAACCACTTTCTTTTAACATGTGTCTCCTATTTAACATGCATTTAATCTGCTAGATTCTACCCAGACTTACCTCTTAAAGCCACATCCCAATCTGTATTCCTGATAGCTCCCCTTCCCTAGCCCTCATTGTTTCTCACAGAGGAAATTTCAGCATATACTAAATGTGCTCCCTGTCTTCAGAGATTTAATCTATATCTCCCTCTCAAACATATGTTTGGTTATGTTTTTGAAAATTATGAATCCCAGCCAACTTTCCTGTATACCGTTGGCAAATACAAACATTGCTAAATACAAGCATTGCCATCTAATATGACTTACTGAAATGCTCCAAGCTTTTACCTAGTTGATGCCCATTTCTTTAACATCCAACTTCTATAGCTAGTCAATCCTACAACATGGAGTAGATATTGTATTTTATGCACCATAGTACATCTTCTTCCTTAACTACATTGCTATCTTCTTTCAGAAATAGAGATCACTTTAGCTGTTGAACTCATTTTTTTCTTTTTCACGTCATTTGGTTTTCTTTCTTTTTCTTCATTTTATTTATTCTTTTATTTTACACTCCAGATTTTATCCCCCTCCCGGTCCACCCTTTGTTCCATGTTACATGTTCCATAACTTCTCCCCACATCTCCATGAGGATATTCCCACAACCCAACCCCAGGCCCCCACCTCACTAGACCTCTAAACTCCTTGGGGCCTCCAGTCTCTTGAGGGTTACATACATTTTCTCTGACTGAACCTAGACCCAGTAGTCCTCTGCTGTATATGTGTTGGGGGCCTCATATCAGCTAGTGTATGCTGCCTAGTTGGTGGTCCAGTGTCTGAGAGATCTCAGGGGTCCATGTATCTGATGTGGCTGCCGTCTATCTTCAGCTATGAGATACTTATTTCAAGTTTCAGCATATTAGACTTATTAAGATGCATGGAATTCATGTCTTCACCTCTCTTAAGTATCCTCTCACAAACCATAATGGACTTATAGGAAGCTATTATCCAGCTTTGGACGATACTAGAAATACATTCATAAACATTGTATGGCTACATCTCTGGAAACAAGGTCAATCCACATTTCCTTGACTGAATATTACTCGGAAAGTAGGCTGAGCTCTTTTACAAAGCCCTTAATGACACTTTTCATTTAACGATGGTAAGTATAATTCCTTGCCAAAGTTCACACAGCAAGCTACTCTCTGTAAGTCAAGTTAGGAGATATTCTCCTTCATTAATAAGAAATCCTCCAAATAATAGTGAACTTTTCTTTTTGTAGACTTTGTTGTTTCCAATGTGGGTTTCTGAGAGCTTCTTGCCCTCTATTCACATCGGTATCTGGTTTCTAAAATGCTGTCAGACACAACTATACATATTGCACTGGGAAAATATTGCATGTCCTCACCTGCTTCAAGAAGCCTGGAGACCTTAATATTTTGTTTTTAGAAGGGATGAATAAATATCTTGGAAATGACACTCATGGTTACCATTAGTTGGATATAATTCCAGGAGGAATGGGGAGAAATAGCCGTCTATAGATTTTTTTTAAAAGTGTGTGAACAACTGAGACCAATAGGAAGATGAGAGGAAGTGATGTGAGAAGTGGGAGGGGACTTAGCAGGACTGTTAGAGTTAGAGTTTTATTCTTTGCTATGAAAGTGTTGTACAGTTAATTGTGCTGATGGCTGCTCACCTCTGTGGGCCCAGTAAACTCCACAGGTCAATACACTTGGAAGAGAGAGGCCGCATAATATGTGAGTCACGTCTGAATGCAGCTGTTAAAAAAGCAACAAGGACAAGACCTATATGTACAAAATCTATCACACGGGTCTTCTTCATTTTCACTTAAGTTAAACTGCATACATTTTTACAAAGGCACCTCATATAGGGTCGTTGGAGGAGCTGTGCAGAATCTCTAAACTCCAAATACAAAATTCAGCATTACCTTGGAAACATGGGCAATGGTACATCTGCAGCAAGCTCTGCAGGTGTGAGGTTTGTTGCTAGGGGACCATGCATGCAAGAGGGCAGGGCTTCAGTACTGAGAGTTCAGACTTCAGACCCCCACTTGCATTTTGACTTTCCTTGTTTGTTACACATTTTCTTCCCTGGGGTTCTTCAGTGGAAAGTGTCACTTATGCTTCCTCTCCAAATCTCTTCTGAATGAGAGCCACTGCATAGCCTAAATTTCTTGAGGCATTGGAGGGCACAGAACATACTGAATAATGCATTTTATCCTCAGGATACTTGAAAGGGACTCAGCTTAATGCAGTAGAAATTTTCACATGATTCATTCTGTAGCCACTGATCAAAAGTATGGCTAATGGGAACAGGTGAGCTCATGTGATTGGTATCTTTCAAGGGACAGTGAACAAAATTCCCATTACTAGGAAAGAAAGAATAATGAAGTCAAGTGCTAGACATGCAGAGTAACCTTTTCCTCCATTTAGGGTTTGAAATAAATTTAATCATAGTCCCTTGTAAGCCTCAGCCAAGATGTTACCCTGTCTAAATGGATTCTGTGACATTGGCATCATGTTTCTGGGACTGAGCTGATAGGGCCTTGTGGTGTTGGTGAATGAGACAGACAAGGAATGAAACTGACAGGGCCAGGGAAACAGCACAGATCTCCCAGAGACACAGCAGTGGGGCAGAAAGTCAGACTTCATCAGACAGACAGAAGGTGATTCTCAGAGAGCCGAGGCATACATGTCCCTTGGAGTAAGCGCTTGGTTTCACTTGGCTCCTGTGCCAATCAAAATGCCCCCTTGGCAGTGAATAAAATAAAATAAAGAAGGCAGAAATAAATGCCAAAACAAATTCATGCACAGAATGACCTTCCTAGTACTTCAAGGCCCAGCTAAGTTGCCCTCTACCAAATGAATTGAAAGGGCAAGATGGAAAAAAGAACATATATAATTTTACTTCAACTAGAAAGATCTTTAAAATAGCTGAGGTAATAAAATATCTGCCAATTTCTTCTTTCTGGTGGTAACCCACCATTCAATGATCAGCTCACAGTGAAGAAGCGCATCATATGGATTTTTCTCATATTGCTTCATAAGTCTACTTTGAAATGCATACCATTGTCTTCAGTTCATTCTTGAAGAAATAAGTTGAGATAAGTGAGTTGCCGAGGTCACACTGGGGAGAAGTAAGCATGACACTTGTACTTCACTTTGATCAAAAGTTTATTTCACTTTTTACAACTAAGACAATGCCTTGTGTTTATGTTAGAATATGAAAACTCCACTTGATACTTCTAAAACTTCAGTGCCTTTTTCCCCTCCCTACTTTGTTTGATGTCAAAATATTCCCTGTTCAGAATGGTTTCTTGATGCAAAATAGATTATATAAATTATTTTAAGGACATTCACATACATTTTCTGTAGCTTTAATTTAATGGAGGTCTAAAAGACTTGGTCCACAGGACTATATTTTAAGTGTAGAGACCTGAAAACTCAGAGAGTTGTTTAAAAGAATCAGCTCTTCGTTTTACTAAGCTCGAATGTTTAACCCAAGAATCATATACTCAAGTTCCCAGGGCTGCCTGCCAAGGAATACAAGGAGTTTTACATAACCCCACGAGACACAGCTATGTCCAAGGACAACTGGAGAAAGGAAAGCCTCCTGTCATCAGATCTATTGCATCATGTTAGCAGTGGAAAAGAACGCAATAGTGCTGTCCTCCTTCCAGCAGGAGACTTGGGCAGAAATCCACTCTAAGGGAGAGAGATGCCTACAAAGCCTTCCTAGATACCCAAAGTTCAGATAGGACTAACAATTCAGAGCATTGCCCATGGAGATATTGGGACAGATTCAACACATAAAGGCTTTTCATAAGACTCCTGATCTTCTATTTGTTAAAGAAGGCAGCCTCATATAAACTTGTACAGCTACTTGGGAAATCAATATGGTAGTTTCTCAGAAAACTAGAAATTGATCTACCTCAAGACTTAGCTATATCACTCCTGCGGATATACCCAAAGAATGTTCTATGATACCACAAAGACACTTGCTCAGCTATGTTCATTGCAGTTTTATTCATAATAGCGGAAGATTGGAAAAAACGTACATGTCCCTTGGCTGAAGAATGAGTAAAGGAAATGTGATACATTTATATGATGGAGTATTACTCAGACATTAAAAAAGTGAAATCATGATATCTATGGGCAAATGGATGGACTTAGAAAATCCTTAATGAGGTAACCAAGATCCAGAAAGACAAACATGATATATACTCACCTATATAATATGTGGATATTAGCTGTAAAGTAAAGGATAATCATGTTACAATCCACAGATCAACTAGGCTAAGTAACAAAGAATGCTCAAAGGGGTTGAGGGGACATGGTTCTCCCTGGGAAGGGCAAATAAAATAGATTTCACAGGTGAAATGGTAGCAGGTGGGGATGGGAAAAGGATCTAGTGGTGCAGGGGGAGAGTACTGGGAGAAATGACTGAAATTGGTGAGGGGCATTCATGGGTGAGATAGAAACCTAGTGCAATAGAAACACCCTGGAATGTACAGGGGTGACCTTATTGAAGACTGCTAGTAATGGGGGATATGAAGCCTTAAATGACCATCTTCTGTGACCAGACCAGGCTTCCAGTGGAGGGATTAGAATACCAGCCCACTCACAACACCTTCAACCTACAATTTGTCCTGCCTACAAAATATGCTGGGATGAATGAGTTGCAGAACTTGTGGGAGTGGTCAAACAATGACTGGTCCAACTTAAGACCCATGCCAGGGATGCCTAGTATAATCATCATCAGAGAGCCTTCATCCAGCAACTAACAGGAGCGGATACAGAGACCCGCAGCCAAACATTACGCAGAGCTTGGGGATCCCATAGAAGAAGAGGAGGAAGGAAGAATTGTAGGAAGCAGAGAAATCAAGGACACCACAAGAGCACTGATTCAACTACCTAGGGCTCAAGGGGACTCACAGAGACTGAACTGACAATCAAGGAGCCTATACGGGTCTGACCTTGGTCCTCTGCAATGTTATGGTTGTGAAGTTTGATATTCTTGTTACACTACTAATAGGGGGTGGGGGGAGGGTGTCTTTGACTCTCTTGCCTGTTCTTGGGATCCTTTTCTTCCTACTGGGTTGCCTTATCCAACCTTGATATGAGGGTTTGTGGCTAGCCTTATTATAAATTGTTATGCCACGTTCAATTGATGTCCCTGGGCAGCCTGCTTGTTTCTGAAGGGAAATGGAGGAGGAGTGGTGGTTGGGAGAGCTGGGAGGAGAGGAAGAAAAACTGTGGTTGCAATGTAATACATGAAAGAGGAATAAATAAATACATTTAATAAAAATGGAAAACATCCTTCCTACTCTGACCTGACCCATTAAATAAGCAAACAAAACAAAACAAGCAAACAAAACCACAGAATGACCTTGGATAAGTTCCTTAACCTCACTGAATATCACATGGCCATTGTAAAAACAAATTTATGTCATGTTCTGAAAGGGAAGCAATACAGTATCACAGTCAAAAGTACCAACTTTAAAACAATGAACCCTGGGGATCAGTTTGGAACTCACCATCTATAACAGTGCTTTGCTCAGCAGTTAACTTTAATTTCCTAGACCTCTGTTTCTCACCTGTAAAATTTACTTCCTAGACACACACACCATGTTTCTGAGGTACCAAGAGAAACATTAGTGACTCTTAAACACTGATGTGAGTGTAAAGGGAAAAGTAGCTTCTCTCTCTCTCTCTCTCCCTCTTCCTCCCTCCCTCTCTCCTCTCTCTCTCTCTGAAGTGACCTGTCATTTTTAATAGCACAACAAAATGATACAGAGGATGAGATGTCAGTTTTGGGTTGGATGTAGGAGGGAACCGAGGTAAGCATTGGGAGTAAAATGGAACAGGTCAACTCATCAAATGAGGGATCTTGAATGGAACAGTAATGAAAAACTGTCATCTCTTAAGAAGTCTGGTCAGAAGGCTAATTAAATGGACAATAACTATAAGGCTTAGAAGTGAATGTGCTTCAGATTGCTATTAGAATAGTGGTGTCAAACTGAGGCTTGTAGGTTTGCCAAATTCTTAGACAAAGCCTGCATTTTTTTTTTTCCCTTTGATTCAAGTGCAGCTGAGAATTGAGTCCAGGCCCTGCTGTCTACTAGGCAAGCATTCTTCAAATTGTTTGCCAGTGACAGGGCTATGTTATAGAGCCCAAGCTGGCCTGCAACTCATGAGCCTCATGCCTCAACCTCCAGACTGTACGACAGGAAGTATGCTTCAACACACTAAAAATATGGGTTTATTGATTAATGTATTAACTAATTTCTGCCTTTCTTTCTCTTGAACTCTTTTCTGAGAAGCATTGCCAAAGACTTTTTAATGGGTATTGCTGTTACTTTAAAAAAAATTTTAATTAAATTTTTGTTGAAATAAAATGACATCATTTCCCCCTTCCCTTTCCTCCTTCCAAGCCCTTCCTTCTAGCTGCTTTCCCTTAAACTCCTCCCATCTGTAACCTCTTAAATTGATAGCCTCTTTTTTATTATGATTATCACATGCATATGTATGTATGTTTGTATGTATGTATGTATATACTTGTGTGTGTGTGTGTGTATGCACAAATACTCAACTTGGTGGGTCCAATTTTGTTGTTTGTGCGTATATGGTTTGGTTTTGGGTCTGACTACTCTGCGTTGGATAACCAATAGTACCTTATCCCTGTGAGAGGCACATTTTCCTTCTCACTGTAGTTTTTGCAGTTCATCATCTAGAGGTGAGATATTACAAAGCCCTTCTCTGTCCTTTTTAACTGTCCATTGATATTGTAATCACTCCAGTCTTGTTTACAAAGCTGTTTGTAGTAGAGACTGATCCACAGCAAGGCTTCCTGGTCCTCTGGCTCTCATAATCTCCCCGTTCCCTTTCCGGCATGTTCCCTGAGCCATAGATTCAGGAACAGTGCTGCAGCTATATCCACTGGGACTGGGCTTCTCAAGATCTCTTGGTCCCTGTGTTATCTGCATTTGTGGTCTGCTTTCTCTGTGATGGTCTTCATTTGTAATGACAGCCTTCTTTGATGAAGGGTGGTAGCTACACTTATTTGTGTGTACAATGGTAAGATTTAAGATATAGTGAAGAATTATGTTGATCTAGCAAAGGTCGTAGTAAATTATTTTCCAAGGTCCATGACTTCATTATCTTAGGAAGTTGGCTAGATTTCTAGTATCAGGTATATTTTCCCCCAATTGAATGGTCTTTAAAGTCAATATAGCAGCAAGAGGGATGAGAGGCAAAAAAACAAAGCAAAACAAAACAACATGTTTTTCTTGATGAAGCCTCAATGAGTCATATTATTTTATATTTACAAGAACTTATACACAATATAAGAGTACATGTAATAGGCACTTGTAATATGTAATATAAAATATATAAGCCAGGAAATTGGGCTGCAAGAAGCTTAAGAAGCATAGACTAAAACAAACCCAATACCAAACATGAGAAATCCTTCTTCTAAACAGTTGATTTGGGTAGTTCAAGTAACTCCCAGAGCAGTATAGATCATTACTGTAGCTCTTGTTTGCCTATCAAGGGTTGAAGGTGGGTCCCTACTATTACAGACACTGCACACAAAGGACAAAGAACTCAGATCAGTTGAGTAGGTTCTGATCTGACAGCCTCCTTCCTGCAGTCTGGCTTCCATGGTTACAGAAAGTGCTTTGCGAGGTGCCCAGGGATAAAAAACAGTTAAAACTCCTTCCCAACCCCTTATGAACCATGATAATTACCAGCATGGCAAGATTTGCATAAAGGTACAATAAGTGACACATGTCAGTTGCAACCAACAGTTCTCTAATTATACTTAAGAACCAAAATCTTTTTCTCTTTTTCTGTCTTCCTTAGTACAAGAAAATAAAGATTTTTTTAATAGAAAAATTTTAATGACATTCTTTAAAATTCATTTTGTAAATTTTTGTACAATTCAAGTTTCCAGAAATGGGAATGCTGTCTCTAAGGATCCTCTGTCCCTTTTACTTAGGAAACAGACAGTAACTCTCTGGTATAACTTAAAAGACCAGATCTATGCCAGTAGAATTATGAAAATAGTGTCAGCTAAAAATGAAATATTTTAAGTCAATCTTGTCTTGGTTTTGGTATTCAGTATGGTTGAGCCAGGTTACTTTTCTTTATGCATCATGCCACAGAGAGGCCACAGTGGTCATGTCCTATCTAATCCTTTATTAAACCAAATTAAAAATAATTTCTCAGTTCCATTATTAATATCCTTCCTCTGAGAAAAGCATCTCCCTCGACAGACCCTATTGACATTCAGTCTAGACAGTGTTGGAGAAGCTCAGCTCATGAATATCAATAAATGTGGTTCACTGAGATGGGAAGATATTAAATTATTTCCAAGCATTTGACAGTTGACAAAATATTAGTATAGTAATTAAAAATGCAGACTGTTTAATGCCTAGTTGTGGTTCACTGGCACAGCAATGTGCATTGTTCATATGAAAACAGTGACATATTACATGGCACCTTAAAAGAGAAATATAACATCTAGTTCACTCAGGCTTCAGTTTCCAAGAACCCAACATAGAAAGAGAGGGGGAGGGAGGGAAGTAAGGAGGGAGGGAGGAGAGAGAGAGAGAGAGAGAGAGAGAGGAGAGAAGAAGTACTCTTTTAAAGTCTCAAAGAGAATTCATGTCATATGTTCTTGGTTTAAAAAAGAAACTTAATCATAAATCTTCATAATTTCTTACTTTAGCTTTCTTTCTTCCCTTAACAGTCAATAAATTTACATGTAATGGATATATTAAAGAGAAAATAGTCTTATGGTAGATATTTTCTTCTTGTCACCAATTCATCCTAATACTCATCTACTTCCCACCTACCTTTGATATTCTTATTTAATTTTTCAGAAATGAATTTAAACGTCCATATTTGTAAAGGCTTTCCTAACTCTTTTCCATGTATAATAGGCATCTAATAAATAAAATTTGCAAACAATAGAATATAGAGTCTATTTGAAGTGTGTACTAAAAACATAGATTCCCTAGGCCCCATCCTTAGGGAGATCTAAGTAGTTTGAGAGGTAAGCATCAGGAATCTGCATTTTTAACTACAACCAGAATTCTGATTCAGGATGTCTGAGCAACACATCTTGAAAAGATGCTACTGAGTGTACTCCTCAATTTCAGCTTGAACATTCCTATGATCCCAGATGTCAACAGAATGCAGATCAAAGGCAGGTCTTTGCTATTCCCCTCTATCTAAGTATTTCTGATAAGGACAACCAAGTACATTTTGCTAATAATGCTCAAAAGAACCAGTTCAAAAGAAGATGGGGAAAGAGATTTGATATTACCAAGTACTTCCTATGCTGCAGGGATTTTGTGAATGGTTTCCAATTTAAGTCAAAGCATGCACTAATAGATATTGACTACTTGTCCTTCACTCAACTGTGCTACTTGCAGGATTTCATCCTACATTCCTCCTAAATCCAAATTCCTGGGATCTGCAAAGGGTCAGGAGTTCAGGATTAGGGGTTAGGGTTTATGGGTTTATGGGTCAGAAGTTAAGGGTCAGGGCTTGAGGCCTTATTCTCATTCACCCTCTTTCACACATGTACAGCAGAAACATAGAATTTCTCCCGCTCAATTTCAGTATCTGTAGAGGCTTCTGGGAAAGGATGGATTATCTGCCTCTTCCTCCTTCAGAAAGCAAAAATGCACAATCTCACCCTTGCAAAAAATACTTAAGACCCCTGGGAGAAAAATATTATGTAAATGAAATAAGATTTGCTCTGTAAAATGAATAAAACAGTGGACACATTAAACACTCTCGGTGATTGGCTCTTTTATACTTCTATCCAGTAAGTATTGCTTGAACTTTTCTGAAGCCTGCAGAATAAAAGGCTACATACAACCTCTGTATAAGGAAAGTATTTTCAGTTTCGTGAGGAAGACAGCCAAGAGAATCATGAAGGTACACAGAAGGTAGAACGAGCAGAGCTGGGGATGAGGTGGAGAGCCAAGCAAAAATAAGGGTGGAGAAAGCAGCCGAGGAATGGAATATATTTTGTATTTGTATATAATGTAATGTGGTTCTCAAATTTATTTTTATGTATTACATTATTTATTTTTTCCTCAAGTTTGTCTTGAAATATACTATCACCTGAAATAATATTTTTAAAACAGATTCTTGATCTCACTTCTGGGAATTTTGACCCAAAAGGTCTAGGGATTTGGTATGAGGTAGGTGGTAGCCTGTGAGCAGATCACATTTCCAGACATAATTGTAGGGCAGGCAAGGGTGGAATTATGAACCCAGGTATTTGAAAACATTCTCCAGCCCCCATTAAGGTTTCATTGACAAATGAAATCCATATATATTTATGTTTATAATGTAAGACTTTGATGCTCTCTGTCCATTGCAGCATTCGTCACAGAAGCCCCGATATGAAATCAACCAAAGTAGCCATCCATACTGGATAAAGAAAATGTAAACATGCATAATGAATACTACTCTTCCTTTTCAATTTTACCACTTTAAAAGCATGGCGGACCATGGAGAACACAAGACAAAATAATTTAAGCCAGAAAGATAAACTTAAAGGCCCCAAAACAGAATGGTGGTTATCAGAGAGTGGAAGTGGCCAGAATCTCAATGTGTTTGTTAAGTATCATTGTTTCCATTCCTATTTCTGAAAGAAGGAAGCTGGAGTCAAAATAGTCAAGGGACTTCTTAAAGATTCAGAGTCATTAACATTCAGTTTCAAACCGCTGGAGTCTTTCTTCCCTGTAACAGTGATTTAAGTTGAATATTCTGAGGCAATGAATAGGAGGATCAGAGCAATGGCCATTGTTTTCCAAGTATGGAAACAGATATGATTTTAGTGGATTATAAGACAACATTTCATTTAAGTATAAATTCTCCGATATGATTTCAGTCAAATATATCCCTCTGCAGTTTCTTTTAAAATAGTTATTTGCTTTTATTTACATGTATGTGCATGTGGCTGAGTGAGTTTACATGTATGACTTTCATGCAGTATTTACAAAGACGGTATCAGAGATCCACTAGTTACAGGCAATTTCAAGCAGCCCGAAGGGGATGCTGGGAACCAATCAGATCCTCAGCCAGAAGAGCAAACACTCTCCATTGGTGAGTCAACTCTCCAGCCCCACTTCTTCATAAAGAAGATGAAACAGATTCTGATAGTAAAAATAGCAAAATTCAACCACATTGAAGTTAAGTTTTAATCAGTTCTTTGGGTGGTTATGAGGAAGAAATGAGGATTTATTTGATTTTCATGGATATTTGGATATGTTGTGTTTAAAACAGGCTAATGCGATGGTTCATTTTTCTTTCTTAATCTAGGTAACAGCTGGGTACAAGGAAAAAATAGAATTAACTCAACTTTAGGCAAAGTATGAGTTAAACACAGAAGTCTGCTATTACCCATGATTTTTGTCACAGCCTCAGAAATTGAGTGAGGCTCACATCCTCAGTGTTGCAAACTAGAAACCCAGTATACAAGAGATGAAGGCCTTTCGTTGTCCTACACAGGGCTAGGGTTGAACCTAGTCCCTCCCTCTGAGCTGAGAGTGTTCTGAGCTGGCCTTCCTGGTTTGGCATCAGAGCTGTTTCGCTTATTTAAGAGGTAAACATGAAGGGATGCCATGAAAGTGGGAACCTGAATTTGACTGCCAGCTCTGGCCTTTCCACCGGAACCAATGCATCTTTCACATGACACTGCGCAATAAATGCTATTGATGCTGCTGAATGTCACCTTGCTCTGTTGCTTTTGTTCCCATGGGAAAAGGTCCAAGAGTATGGCTTGCTCCCAACTACAGCTTCTAATTCTTTTTCGCCCTGTGTCTTGGTGAGAGAGTATTTTTGCTGCCTAAATCCTTTCATCGTCTTGTTTCCTTGCCTGTCCCTGCTTGTATTTTGATAAAAACTACCTCCCTCTGACATTTATTCATTATTCAAATATATTCTGAATGTGTATAGTTCTTGTGCAATCTCCCAGCCAGTGTGAACTTCCACCAATACAAGAGAGACAGATTTGTTCACCTCTCCTGCTCTGTCCTTATGGGGCGTTTTGTATGGCAGAGGCAGACTGGCAATTGCTAGACATAGATGATTTATAAGCAGAACTTCAGTTGAGAATCTAGCTTATCCCATTTTTAAACAACCTGGCTTTGGTTCCCACTGGAACAAGCAAAATTTCAGATGAAAATCTACTCTATGGTTAGAGGTTTGCCACATTTTTCTTCTTCCTCAACCACAAGGAATATAAAAGTTACACTAAAGCAAGACCTACATTTTATTCTTAACCATAGAATTTAAACCTATATAAAGAAGGCACCTTCTCACTGTAGTGGTCAAAAATTAGAAGCATTTCCGGGTTCGGGTTTGGCCATGTATTTTCTTCTAAGTCTTGCCGGATCCTGGTAAATGAATTCTCATTTTTAAGTAGACTCAGAGAGCATGTATCAGAAAACCTTAAGCCCCTGTGCCTCTGGCCACAGGAAACAGACCTGTTAAGACTCTTCAAAGTGTCACATATCCTCTTTAGGAATTGCTTCTCTACAAAAGTAAAGTTGTCATCTCCTTAACTATTGTCTCCTTTTACCTCAATGATAGTAAACTTCAACTTTGACCATATCTGGAAGCTGAGTCTTCCTAAATGAATCCAAATCCCTGCTGGTGATCATAGCTTCTACTTGATCATTAGCCATGGCAGGTGGCTGTTTAATTAGTTACCAATAGTGAAAAGCTTCAAGAGCCCATCAACTTGGCATTAAAGGGAAATCTTCCATCATCTTCTAGACTTCTAGGGTACTTGACAACCTGAGTCAAGCCTTCTCTGTGAGTGCAGAATTAGGCAAAGGCAGAGTATTTGGCTGAATCCCTTCCAAATGTTCCCCTGTGTCTGATTCTGGCAGAGGAATGCAAAGCAAAAGAGAGAAAGAACCTAAAGAGGCAGAAACTGATGCTTACCTAAACCTTGCCTGAGCCTCTACCTGAGCTCTCATAATACCTTGGCTCTGGTCCACCTGTGTTTGGCTCCATTTGTTTGACAGGAAACTCTTCCTTTCTAAATAGGGGATGCTAAGGTTTGCAGTGCCTGCAGCAAAACAAGGTAATGCCTGGACTCCACGGGTGTGGATCATATATAAATCTGAAGTATTTCTGGTTTCGATGGGAACACTGAAACCTTCCTCTGCTGACGCATATAGCAACGAAAGAAGCATGACTCCTTTGAACTATTGTCAAAACCTGCAAGGAGTCTCAATTCTGGAAGAGATATATCATTTTCTGTCTTTAGCTGGGAAGCACTTCCTTCATAGACTTTCTTGGCCCCTTGGTCCTTCTGCAAGTCCTCAGCTTCATCTCCACCCTCCCATTGACTCTGCTAGGAAAGGTTTGTATACTAGGTGTATGGTGACCAAAAGTAATTTAGGAATTGTGACTGCCATCACATATGGTTGGTAAGTTTTGAAATTTCAAAGTTGGGAGCTTTGTTTAAAAAATATTTGGTGTATTCATTCTGTAAACTGACACCTCATATACATTTTTTGTTGATTTTTTTTTTTTAGTTCCATTTGAGTTTGAATTGGAAAACAGATTTATAAGCATTTGAAAGAAAGTTGGTGACTCCAAGTGACTCTTCGGAATTGGTATTCTGTTGTCCAGTTGTGGACAGAAATATTTTAGAGGTAAAATATAGGCTTCTATAAGCTGAGTTGAATGAGTTTCTCTCCTGTGGTAGGTAGTATCACTGAGCAAATGCCTGCTGCACTATAACTGTGCATGGGCACATGCATTTGGAGATTTTTCATTTCATACTTAGCATGTAACTACTGTCTGGAGATGTAAAAATAGAATATGAAAATTAGCATTATAGTTGGCTGAGAAAAATAGATGACTGAATCGAGGGCCAGTTTTTCTACAGAATAAGACAATTGTCTAAAGATTCAAAACAAAATAATAATGATAATAATAATAACATCTTTTAGGGTTTTCCCCCTCCAAATAGAGTTTCTCTGTGTACCCCTGGCTGTCCTGGAACTTTCACTATAGACCATACTGGCCTTGGACTCATAAATCTACCTGCCTCTGCCTTAGCCTCTGGAGTGCTGGGATTGATGACATATGCCACCATGCCTGGCTCTAATAACTGTAATTCCTTAAAGCTTACAAGGAAATACAAGCCTTATAAACATGTTTTGAGAGAGACTATCCAGACATTTGATGAAAATGCAGATAAATTTTCTTAGAATGAATGAGAATTAGGCAATGTCAAGTAATACACCAAGGCCAAGAGTAATTGGTAAGGTACAGTGTGGAATATGGCATGAAATCTAGAAGAGGTGGTCAAAAATAAATGAAGATCTTGCATTTATAGAATTATGGCAAAAGTGGTGTCTCCAGTGATCAACTAATTCAACAAATAGGCAAGGATACAGAAGCCATAGGTTTTTCTTTTCTTTTCATTTCCTTTTTCATTTCTTTTCTTTTGTGGTATAGAAATGTAAATTCTACAGCACAGTAAGAGTAAAGGGTGGATGAGGATGTGGGAAACCCATGTAAGGAAGCTATTGCATAAGGGAGCCGATCCAATGGCCTGACTTAGTGGTTGAGGGAATGTTCAGTTTAGGACAGAGGAAATGGTGAAGTTGGCTTTATGTGAACAGTGGCTTGTGAGGAAGATACTGGAAAGACTCAGAGAGTTGTAGACTCTGTACAGAAGTGGGTAAAGAAAGGAGAGATGACAGATAGCCTTCTTATCTGGGTCCTACCTGTTTGCTTGGTTGGTGGTATGCATAAAAGCTTCAGGGCTCTTAGCACCAGCTGATCTTGCTGCTTCTTCCCATACCCAGCTGCCTCCTGAGTCACTGCCCAGTCTTCTGCCCTACAGCCAGTACCTGAGATCTCTGGGAGATAGATCTTCAAGTTTGCTCATGCGTTGCCTGCACCTAGTACAATGCCTTGTGAATAAGCAGTGGCCAATAAATCTTCATTAGGTGAGCAAACAAAAGGGCAGGGTTCTACTTTTCAGAGATTCATTGCAATGAAAGTGTTACAATGCTATGAGTAATCTTGGGTTCAGATTCGCAATCCAAGTCAACTGTTTCCAAAGACAGATCCAAACCAGCCCAATAATTGACAGGGGGTTAATAAAGGCACTTAGTGCCCACCCTCACTGACTCTGACTCAGTAAATTTTGATTTAGCCTGAGGTGTTGAAACCCCTCAAGTCTTCTGTTTATCAGGCAGGTTCATGAGTCTATAGACTCCTGACTTTGGCTTCAAAAAAGACTGAGGTATACTGGAATGACCAGAGAAAGATTCATTAACATGTTGGGATTTAAATTTAACCTGCAGACATAAGCAAGTAATAGACACATGCATAAAGGAAGAGCAGCCAAGACAAAGATATAGAAAGGAAGACATTACAAGAAGCACTACTCTGTATCATTTTTCTTTCCCACGCAAAACACCATTCCTGAACTGTGCCACTAATTTCTGCCAGTCTAACACTTAAAACCTTGAATTAATTGTTGTATCTATCATCTATCACCTATTATTTTAGGGTCAACACTTTGGAAGCAATCTAGATGAGCTATACAGACTTGGAGTTTCTTAGGAGGATGCTCAGATGGCAACTGAAGATATGCTCATATGAAAATAATTTATAAATGGATGACTGGTCTGATAAGACTCAGAAGGCTGGTGTTTCGGACCCTTTTAACTTCTTGTTCACTATCCCTTCATGTGGCTTCACATAAAATTTAATTTAAAGTGGCCAAATTTCTTATATGGTGACCTGATGCTCTATAAGCACCTGTTTTTAGACTAGGCAGCAGTCAGAAAAGGGAGAAACTGAGTGGTAGTAGCATGGGTATAAAATACAAAAGAATTTAAGCAGGTAAAGGAACTGTCAATAAGAAAGGAGCACTGAGCTTTGAAAGTATTTAACCTAAGTTAATAGCCAGATATTACAAGATGATTCAAGGTTTTCTGATTGATCAAAAGGTATGAATCATATCCCCTTCAGAATCATGAAAAGTTACATAAGCTTAAAAGGTTGACTTAATAAGCTTCATCAGAATACAATGTGGTAAGTCTTTCAGTTCATTGTAAGGCTTCCAATCATTTCTGAAATCAAATTAATCATTGGTAAAACAATTTTGTATGGATGTTCCCTAGAATCTGAGTCAAAAGACCAACGTTCATGCTATCCACTGAAAACACTTGGTGGTCCTGTGAAGTCTTTACTATTTCTTACAACATAGTTTTTGACTATTTAATGTTTTTCATCTCAAACTTCATCTCCTTCTCTATCCTCTTAAAGTTCTATATTAAATATATTTACTTTTCTTTGCTCTTGTCCAAAAACCTAGAGTTCGTTTTTTTGGCAAGGAATTTCTTTATGGATATTTTATTATTTACATTTCAGATGTCATTCCCTTTTCCCATTTTCCCTCCCTAGAGCCTCTCTATTGCATCCCCCTGTCTCTCAGCCTTGATATTTCATAGGCTCCTGCCTGAGACACTGTTTTGTCCTGGTTCTCTCCAGCTTTGTCTTCAACAAAGGACAGGACAGCACCTCTTGTCCTTGACTCTGGTGCCATTTCTAGCTTGTCGAATGACTGGACGTTTTTTCCTGGAGCATCCCTTTCTCTGAGCCCTGCTAGTAAATCTTCTGGATCTGTATCCATGTCTTTGCTCAGGTCTTGCTGCTCTCACTGCTGAATTGGGTTTTATAAGAAAAATTGTGTGTCTTAATTGTCTCTATAGTAGCTGCAATTACCATAATGTGGGTCATATAATCATTTTTTGTGTGTGAAAGTAAATAAATGGATATATACATTCAAGAGGAATATAATTACTTTTAAATATAGGCTGTCCAGGCAGACCACATTAGTCAATAACAAATTGGAGGTCAAGAGGAACTAACTGAATTATCATTTACAGTCATTGCCCTGTCGACATTGATAGAATGGGAGCAGGAAGATACCTCAGTTGGTAAAGTAATATGCTTTCTATACAACCATTAGAAATGAAGTTTGTACCTTATCAAAGGGGAAAAAAACAGCATGGTAGCAATTCTGGCAGCAGTGAGGCAGGAACAGTAGAATCCTTAGGCATTATATAGCCGGTTTAATTAATAAGTGAGCTCTGCTCATGAAAACCTCATGAGAAACAAGGTAGAGAGTGATTAAGAAAAATCTCTAATTTTGAAGTCCTTCTTCACATGCACATGACTTGCACTCCACACATGTGCATGCACACACAACACATGAACACCTACACACACATGCACATAGTACAGATTATAAGATATTAACAAGAAAAAATAAATATATATGTCTGGATAAACAACCAAGAACTTTCTGTTTTTAAAATGTATTTCTTAATTGTTTACATGAACTCAGTTGGCTTAAAATGAGCCCTTTCCCCCCTGAGTCTATTTCCCTTCTCATTGAGAAACATGGAAAGACTAAAGTGATCTCTCACTTCTCCCTTATGTCCAATGTGTTGTCTCATCCTTTTGTTGGCTACAAGGAATGGTACCTATCATTTCTGCCCCTAAACAAAAGAAGGTAATTCATTCCAAGTGGGCTACAAACTGCTACCAAGGGAAGATGGATGGTAATCTGACCCTAAACTCACCCGAGGTCATTCAGATGAGGCCAAGTAACAGAAGCGAAGCCTCACTATGTTTTCTACCCCTCTCCCAGAGTCAGAAAGACCTGAGCTGGAATGTGAACTTCCACCCTACCCCACCAGTCTCAGTGGTGAGCCCCCTGCCTCTCACCAGCGGTTTAATTTCATTTTTTCTGAGCTTCAGTCTCTTCATCCATGATTTGAATATTTATCATGCTCTATTCTAAAGAACACAAACGACTCCAAAGAGAGGCGTAACATCAACACATCTACTCAGCCTGTTCTCTAACATGTCGAAGTGAGCTTTCGGACCTCAGCTTCTCTTTCCTCCACTGATATGACCACCTTCAGAGAACATTCAAGCACTCAAGAAAAACAGATTATTTCTGGCTTCACTTTTCTGCTTAGTAAGGGTAGGGCAGGGCTCTGGGTATGTTCTATGTGTCTTTCTGGCTTGCATATGCAGGCACACCCATTCAGAGGGTTTTGTTTCTTTAACCTCAAGTTACGTAATGTGATGATGTTGGGCCCTAGATTCATTTCCACAAGGACGTTTCAAAATCCCTGTGGATTGCTGTAGGGCTCTGCATGTGTATATAAGATAGATAGGTCTGTACATGTTTCCCACTTCAAGTACCAGATCTCAATTAGGTCATTCAGACTTTGCATTTTTTTTTTTTTTTTTTTTTTTTTTTTTTTACCATTTCACAAGCTACTGCTATAGTAGCAGGTGAGAGTCATGGAGAATAAACTAAAAGCAAGTAGCTGTCTCTCCTTGTATTTTACATATACATACATGTTGGTAGAGAAATGAGTCACAGTTTCTGGGATATAGCAGATATCCGAAGATTCCCCCCCCCCCTTTTTGTAAATCTTCTACAGCTGGATTTAATCTCTGGACATAAAGGACATGTTAGGAAGGGTATTAGCCTGTTCTGAGCTCTAGGGTACCATTGTGTAACAGGCAGTACACAGACGGTATCCAAGGAACCTTCCCCTAATATGTGGGAAGTAAAATAAACAATAGTCAATGACTCAAAGATCGATCCATGATAGTACTTTGTGCAAGTCACTACCTACTATGTGCCAGGTGCTTTGTCTATGTTTTCTTTAATCCTGCTGTCAGTTCAGTTTATTTTGCAACCACTGCACAGGCAGGTTAAGGAATTTATGCAAGGTACCAATGTTACAAAGCAGCAGGGTTACGATCCAGAGCCATATGTATGCGGTGTCCAAGTCTATACATCTACTGTGTACCACTGCTGCTCAACACTGACATTCTTCTCCCCAGATGTGCCAGAAGAAATGGACTGGCTTGCACTGATAGGCCCAATGTCAATCCTTTCTTTCTGATGCAAGCAACTGTGTTCTGGCATTCTGACTCCAATAAAGTCACATTGGCTTTGAAAGGATGCTGAAGAAACAGCTATTTTGGTATACTCTGTGAGATGGTATTTCTGTGGTTACTCCTTCTACGATCAGTTCACTTGCATGTGTTTTTCTTTCACTGTGAAAATACCTAGAGGTAAACTACCACATTAGGTTAAGCCCCCTTTTTTTCTACCTTACTCTGTGCTCCCTTCCTTCAGCCTTCCTGTATCCTCTCTCCTTTCCTTTACCCTCACTTGCCCTCCATCCCTTCTTCTTTCCTGCACTGCTTTGTCCTTTCTTCTTCTATTCTTTTCTCTTTATTTAAATTTTCTTCCTTTTTTATCTTACTTTTGCTTTTCTTTCTTCTTATACTTTGTTTTTATTTTTAACTGAATCAGTCTGAAACAGTTTTATATTCTACATAGAAGCCTAACATATTTTGACTTAATTTTTATGGCAATTCTACATTATGGCTCAGTTCTGATTTCCTTTGATTTTATTTTTGCATGGGGATAGCAGGTCATTCTAGCTCCATTTGCTAAACAACCAGCATTGATATTTTGTAGCGTGTTCAGTACTTTGTTAGAGATGACTTGACTATATTTATGGGAATCTATTTGTGTACTTTCCACTCTCTTCTTTTTATTTATTTCTCTAGATTTTGACCACTGTGACATTGCCTTTATTATTTTGTCTTTATAGTACATGTTAAAGTTGGGCAATTTGTCCTCTAACTAGAATTATTTTTTTTAATATGAAGCTGCCTATTATTTTTTTGTTTTGGTTTTATTTTTTGTTTTCCTCCATATAAACTTTAAAATCTGTTCATCCAAACAAAGTTAGAGGCATGATTTTTTTTTAACTTAGTGTTTTTGCTGATTATTTGAGAATTTTACATCATGAACCTTAATCACATTCACTCCCAGTCCTCCTAGGTGTACCCAACCCCCACCCTTCTCACCTCCAACTAGGGATAAAAAAGAGGAAAACAGTCCAATCTGTGTTGCCCTTATACTCATTGGAACATAGTCAAATTGCAAGTGGCCAGCCCCTTAAAGAAAACTGACTTCTTTCCCACCCACGCCCCAGTTGGAAGCCATCAACTGTACAGAGCTACACCTCAGCCCTCCTGTCATCATTTGAGAGTTCTCTTCAATGGCTTTCTGTCTGGGCTGCTACTTTTTTGAGGGGGGAACCGATTAGGGTTATCACAGAAGCCTTCTATGTTCCTCTTTCTCAACTGTGAGTCTGCAGCCATCAATACCATGGCAAAAGTAGTGTCCTTACCCTTTTCACTCAACAGCAACAGGAATCATAGACTAATACATGACTTTTGGTGACAACATGTACCACAGATATCCACATGGTCTCCTGTGTCAGTACAGAAATGGACCTCAGTAAGGTGGCAGCACAGGCCAAGAAGACCTATAGAGTAACCTAACTTGGGCCATGGGGGCTCACTGAAACTAAACCACCAACCAAAGAGCATACACAGGCTAGACCTAGGCTCCCTACACATATGTAGCAGATGCAGCTTGGTCTTCATATGGGACCCCTATCAATAGGAGTGTTGGGGGTAGAGGCTGTCTATGACTCTGTTACCTGGGTTTGGATCCCTTTCCCTACTTGGACTGACTTGGAAGAGGATCCTGTTGTGACATGGTGTGCCAGGGTGGGTTGGTACCCACCATGGAGGCACCTCTTCTTTATGAGAGAAGGGGAGGGAGATGAGGGTGTGAGGATGGGACTGATGACATGATCTTAATTAGAGTCAAATTAACTCAATATATCATGTTGGGAAGAAACAATACTGAGTCTTTCTACCCATGTAGTTGTCAATATCACAACTTTTTAATTCATCAAAATTGTGTGTGCTCTCATCATCTTGGAAATAGCTGATTAGTGAGCAGACTTAATTCATCAACAACCTTAAATTTCTTAACCCGTAGTTTCCTTGCCATAATTTAACATATTCTTCGGTACTCAGGATGAAAATATAAATGGCATTTGTTCTACCTTCCAAACTAATCTCTGCACAAATTCTAGCAATCAGTAAAGTAAATTCTATTTGGAAGGTGTGAGTGGTTTTCATAATTGATTGATAAGAACAACTTGAATATATGCACAAGGTACTTTATTAGAAATGCAACAGACAATGGAACATAGTTCTTACTTTCATAATCATTATGGGCAAGTAAAAGATACTGTCTATTAAATATAGAATTTAAATTCAGTTTTCAAAGACAAAACATCTTGAAAAAAAAACATAAAATAGATGTCCAATCTATCCTGGGATATTCAATGGAACATTTTCAAAATGAAAAAAGTATCCTAACCACCCTGCATCATAAAAAGATAGGTAGATTCACAAAAAGGCAATAAATAAAACCACACTGAAATAGAAGAGAAAGTGAAAGAAAATTTGGAATGGAAATAGCAAAACAGTACGAGAGCAATGATGAAGAATTAACTTTGCATCAAGAACAGCATTGAAGTCACCTTCAGTACTTTAGAGCTTACTCTGCACTCAATGAGGAACATTTACATGGTCCTACCCTCTGAAGAAATCCAAGGAAATTATGTTTTCAGAGTTATCACTTTAGCTATGAAACAAGGAACCTTCACAAATTCTATTCAACAGAAACTCATTCAACATAGATAACATCTTCTATCACTATGTATAAATTGTGCTTAATTATTATAGGAGCAAAAAGTACAAATGAGAAAGAATTATGCAATTATTGATATGAAAAGGAAAAAGAAGATCTTCACTCTAATTTCTGGGAGTACACCCTCAGGGTACAATCGGCACCATTGTGCAGGTTCATCTGAAGCACAGGTTAGGGAAGAGGATGTTTTGCCCAACATCAGCTTCCTTGTTGGGGCAAACAATATCAAATGGCAAACCAAAGCCTGGTGCACAAAATCATCAATGTAGACCTAATTCATGACAAATTCAACAGGATTCCTTAGCTCTAGAGCTCACATGAAGCTGGCATTTCTTCTCCTCGGCATTCCCACCTCTTCTACAGGTACACAAACCTATGCTTCTCCCTATGAAACGCGTCTGCTAAATTAGAAAACAGTTATACAGTCTCAAGACTCCACAAAGAAAAAGTTGATTCACCATCAAACAAAACAATAATAAAAATCATTACATGTCTACCAAAATTTATTAAAGTGAAAAGATAAATATAAGCACAGTTATTAAAGAATTCAAAATACGATAAGTATATTAAGAGATACTTTGCAACACTGAAGAGCAAAACCCTTTAAAATAGAAACATAAAATAAAATAGAAAAATTGCATCTATAACCTGTTCAGTCTAAATAATGTTTCTTGTATGAATGTTTTCAGGGATGATCATTTGCGATTGGATGACCAGTTGATGTGGTCTTCCACAGGGTATGCATCTTGCTCTTTTCATTCCTTAGTTACCAGGAGACTATGACTTCAAAGGAGAGCATGGACTGTTTAGATGAGGTGAAGGGAAGAGGCACACAATGTAATTATATTACAGTCTCAAAAATGAAGGAAATTATTTTAAAAATATAAAAGTTTAAAATTTTTATGAAAATAAAACAATAACAGACAAAATAATTCACAATTTTTTATAAGCATTAAAGAAATAAAATTTTTAGTTTAAAATCAGATTACACAAAAACAGTGATTTAGATGACTACCTAAATGAGTTTCATTAGATATGAAAAGAACAGATAAATAACACTAAACTATTTCAGAAAACAGAAAGAAATGGTACAGTACCAGTGAATGTATGAGGTCAATATAGTCTTTTTTTTTTAAGTGTGTTTGCATGTGCTTGCACATATGTTCACATACATGCATTGATATATGTAAATGTGGGTATATGCGTGTCAAGCTGTAGTTATGAAGGTCAGAGCACAGCGTCAATCATCATGGTCCACTTGTTTGAGACAAGGTTTAATTGCCACTGTGTAGATCAGGGTCTATACAGAATCCAAAAGGGTCTCAGTATTCTCATCTCCCTCTCGTCTTTCCTGAGCAGCACCAGGATTACATTGCATGCTACTGCTCTTTCTTTTTACCTGGGTTCTGTGAATTCAACTCAGGTCCTTGGGGGATGTGCAGCAAGTACTCTTACACACTGCATTATTGCCACAGCTTCTAGAATATTCGTGATAAAAAGAAATTGATGAAATTAAAAACAACAATAATTTACAATATATAATATCACCTACTAACACAAATGAAAATAAACATATCAGTGTACTTAATCTGGTAATGTGGAAAAATAAGTCTCCACCACAATCAACTTGTTTTTCTCCTTAAAGTAATCAAGGTTGGTTTAACATTAAGATATTATATGGTTTATATTATCAACAGATTACGTCGGAAAATTTTGTAATTGGCTCAATAAAGAATAATCACGTGGCAAACATGAGTTTTACAAAAAAGGGAACTTCCACAATTTGAAAAAGAACATTTATAAAAGTGTTATACAAAAAAGAAAATTAAAAGATATTTCAATGATTTCCTTAAAAGATAATAATCTTATGGTTTTATTGTTGGTATGTATGTGTGTATGCCTACACGTATATTCACATACATATATTTGTGTGTGTAAATGTGTGCATCTGCTGCCAAAGTGCAGGTAGGAAAGTCCAAAGACAATGTCAGTCTCAGTCTTTTCCTCCACTTTGAGACAGGGTCTGACTATCACTGTATTGTCACATTAGCTGACCCATGAGGATATTTTCATCTCTGTCACCCATCTTCATATTATAGATTGACATATTTTATATATTTTATATTTAGTGACATATATAGGATAATTTATAATTTATTGAAGGATGAGACTTACATATTTTTGAGAAGCACCGAGTCTAGGGCTCTGCACAAAAATAACATCAAAATGATGCTTATTGACTGCTAGCTGAAAAAGTAGATAAGAATTTGCCATTATTCCTAAGCAACTTTGCAGAGATTATAATATCTCAGAAGGTTGTTCTCGCTGTTATCTGCTAATAAACAATATACCCACATGTCCTCTGCCAATTGTCACAGCTTTGTATTTAGTGATCAAAAGACTTAATTTAGCCAACAACTCAAACTTGACTTCTTTAGTATAAATTTGTTCTGAATAATTGCTAGTTTTGAATAGTTCTCATAACAATAGATTGTTCTACCCTTCATAATTTTTCTTTTATGATTGAAAAATCTTAACGAAATGTAACTTGAGAATATATTGTAAAATGGAGCAGAAATACACTAAATTGAGTTAGAAGATGCTGGTTGTTTTTTTTTTTTTTTTTTATCGCATCTGAATTAAACCAGGATTATGATCTTTGGTGAGATTCAAAATGTCAGGCCCTTATATCCTATTGTGAAATGTGCTACCTGATTCATCTACACATTTGGTAAGTTACCAGCTCATTATATATTGAATATCATGTTTCTGTGCATATTATACAGATCCAGAGAGAAAGAATATTCTACAAAGGACTAGGGAAAAGGGCATATACCCTTCAAAATCAATCACCCAGTGACCACTGCCTTGCTCCAACTATATCCCAACTCCTAGTGTCCCAGTTCAATTATAAAATTATCAACAGCAAATCCATTGATGAAGTTAGCTCACTCACAACTAATCACCACTACCAGGATCAACTCAACAACATTCAAACCTAGGGTACAGATGGGTGGCAAATTTTTTTACCCAAGTCATAAAAGATGAGCAATGAACCGCCTTTACTTTAATAATCAATTCTATTCTTATGTTCCTGATTAATAACATTAAACATAATTTATACCTTGTAGCACAGATGTAGACACTAAAGCGTCATCCCTAATTTTATTAGTATGGGAGATTTATTTGTAATTCTTTAGAGTAGGGCAATAGAGCAATGAAAATATGCAACAATATATTTGCTCATGAATCCTGTGACCTCTAAAGTAAGAATTACAAATATGCCTTGTCTTTGTAGGTTCTTTTAGGAACCAAGAGAAGATTTTGATGGGACTTGATGAAAAAGGCTGAGTAGAAGAGTTTGGGTTCATCACGAATGTTTACTTAACTCAGATGCTTCAAATAAATTTATTAGATAAACAAATTAGTTAGCCGGGCGGTGGTGGCGCACGCCTTTAATGCCAGCACTTGGGAGGCAGAGGCAGGTGGATTTCTGAGTTCAAGGCCAGCCTGGTCTACAGAGTGAGTTCAGGACAGCCCAGGCTATACAGAGAAACCCTGTCTCGAAAAACCAAAAAAAAAAAAAAAAAAAAAAAAAAAATCAAAACAAATTAGTTGAATCAACATCCTTTTTCCATATCAGAGTCATAGCCTAGGGCACTAAGTTGAGTTATGTCTGACTTTGACAATACTGTATTAAGCTACAAAGTTAACTTTCCCATCCTCGAAGAAGAGTCAGTCAAATGAAGAAAATAAATGTCAGTGGTTCTTTAATTTGAATATTCAACAGGTTCACCTGGAGAGCTTTGGAAATTGTACTGGTTTAAATAAGGATGTCTCCCACAAACTTGGATGTTTGAACACTTGGTACCCAGTTGGTGGCACTGTTTGGGAGGCTTAGGAGGTTCTACTATGTTAAAGAAAGCATATCACTGGGGTTGAGTATTTATATTCTCACCCCACTATTAGATTAAGATGTGAGCATTCACCTTCCTGCCCTGGACTACAAGGCCTACCTGCTGCTATGCTTCCCCACCATAACAGATAATATCCCTTTAGATCAATAATCATAAGCCTAAATAAATCTTTCCTTCTATAGATTCCTCGGACTCTGGCTTTATCACAGCAATACAAAAAGACTAACACAGAAAACAAAGATATATGGCTCTTCCTTGAGTTTCTAATTTGAGAGTCTAGAATGAGTCCTAAGAACTGGCACTGCCCGCATATTTCCAAAAATGCTAGTTCTAAACAGTAATGATGAGATAACGCTTAAATAGACTGAGAAAGTGTTTAATTCTAAATTTACTTAAACGTCTATAGTTCTCTGCCATCGGAAAAAATAATGTGCCTGAGTGAGAGAGAATATAAATGGTTTGGAACTGAGAAGAAAGTCAAATGGTTATTTAGTAGCAGCTTGAAACTCTCAACTGGTTCGTATGTTCACCATCACACTACACTCTATGAACTTTGCTTCTCATTCCAAATTGGAGGTAAACTCAGAAATACCTTTTAGTGTTTGGTAAAAATAAATAACCTCTCTGCTTTTGAATCTTCTGCTCTTATGGCCCTGAGGTGAGACCCTTTTAGGCAAGTAGAAGATGGTGTACTGTAGGTTTCATGTAAATGACATTTCCAAAGAAAGAAATCCCTTGATACAGAATTCACAAAATACTGAGGGAGAGTTAGCCTAGGGTGCATATGGGACTTGAAAACTAACTGAAGCAGACATCTCTGAAGTCATCAGTCTTTTTGGTTGGGGTTAAGACACAACCTAGCAGATTGTGAAGCAGATCTTGAGAAATATTTACATGAGTTGAAGGTGTGTTAAGCCAGATTAAGATGCCTAGTACATTTCTAAGTATGAAAATTCTGCAAGGACACTTTCATAATTTTCCATTTAAATGGTGATATCCAGCCATGGTAGTTGCTATTAAATTTAACATGCTGGTATGATATGGCAGAGTTCCTAAAAGAATGCACAAATGGGACGTAAAAAGAGTGAATTATCACTGAAAGATAAAGATGAAGATGCCTAGTGTCTAAGTTTTTAAGATATGGAGTGACCTTGCTCAGACATCTGGATACCTCTTTAGTAATATTAAAGGTGATTCTGGACATAAATTTAGATATCCTATCATGGGAAAACAGAGTGCAGCTGGCCACGTTCTTCTACCTGCAAGTGTAGACAGGATGTTTGAAGTGTGCGAATGTTAACCTTGTTTGAGCATCAGTGCAAGATCTCTCAAAACCACTTGTGGAACTGAAGCCACTCAGCTCCAGTACCAGCTCATTTAAGATATAGGAGAGCTGACAGTCCAGTGTAGCCCATACTCAAAAGAAGACTAGGCGAACACAGGTAGTGTTGCATTTGAACTTATTGGTGGACTAATTTTCACACAGGTAACTTTTCAGAATCTATAGTTCCTAAGTCCAAACCAACACCAGTATAGAGAATTAAGACACAAATGATAGGCAAATATTGGTTCCTCACCTGTGCCAAAGGGAAGCCAAGAAGGTAGGGGACAAGAAGGTTTGGATTAGAAATAGCATTCATTAGGGATCATTTGCACAGTAAGAAAACAGATACATCCTTCACACACGTTAACTGGAACATTAACTTTATTAAAATTGCATGGACTGAGGATTTTATTCCACTGTACTAACGTTTACTTCTGGACCCACATTGCTTGTGTAAGTTCTCTTAAAAGAATTATTTTGTACACAAGTAAGAGGCAATGTTATAAGAAGTGCCTTTAACTCCTTCAGAGAAAGAATTCTCTGAACACTAAAAATACGATCCTGTATGAAAGGAATTGCCACTTGAAACTGTGTCTCACCTATAACAGAGAATATTTTCCCTCTCTCCCTCCTTCTCTTCCTCCTTCCCTCCCTCTCTCTCTCCCTCCCTCTTCCCCCCACCCCCCGAGCATGCATGTGTCTGTGTGCACCTGTGAATGTACATGTGTACCCATGTGACTAAAAGCAGAAAACAGAGCAAAGTACCTACTTTTGTTTTTTATTTGGTTGGTTGGTTTTTCTGTGCGTGGGATTGTGGATGGTTGGTTGTTTTACTTTATTTTATTGAAATGAACAGAAAGATTTATTGCCTATGTCTTTTTTTTTCTTTTTTAAAGATCAACACCAAGATCCTAGGCAGTTCCACAGACTCTGTAGGATCCTACCAAGATTCCTAAACAATGCAATAAGTGTACAAGTGACAAATAAGAAAAGTTTCAGAGCAAAGGATCCAATCCTGAGACCAATGAGAGAAGGAAGGGGAACAGCCATATTCCTGATAGGGGCTGAGGCAGACATATGTAGGTAAGTATCTATACCTCTATCAAAACATATTAACTAGGAAAAAAGTAGAACAGATCCCAGACCTCATGCTTCCTTATTAATAAAATGAAACATGCATTGTGGGGTATTAAGAGAATGAACTGAGATAATGCATGGAAAATATTGTACCCAACTCCTAGCATCTAAGCATTCAATAAATACAGGGTGGTGTTCACACATGTTCACACGAAGTAAATAGACATAGCCAGGGCAAATATAAACAAAATGTATTCTCTGAATCTTACATGCCACGTAGTATATGTGGTAAATCAGTCTGTATTAATAGACTAAGCAAGAAATTCTTGAATGTCATGGAGAGGCTTAAATAAATTAAGATGCACATATATACAATCATATAAAATGTAGAGCTTTGACTTTTAGAAATTTAGTAACAATTTATTAAGGCAATCTCTCACCTTGTGTTTGTACCTAAGATTAATCATCATATTAAAATGATCTCATCATTAATATAAAATACACAGAGAAAATATTAATAAATGGATAATGAACATGGAAAAGCATCCAACAGAGAACATAAATTAAAACAATAGTTCCATTTTCCTATTTTAGCATATAACCATTTGCTTGTGCAAACAGGTCTTGAACTCCCCATCCTGCTGCCTACGGCTCCTGAGATGCTAGGATTGCCAGTGAACACTTACACACCCAGTTCACAATACTTTTTATCTTTTCAGAATTAACCCTGGAAATAGTAAAGACTCATGAAAATAAGCTAGCTTATTCATTACTGGTGGTATAGGTTCAGTGCATCCATTGGAAAGTCACCCTATAATGTATACTAAGAGTGCTAAGTGTTCCAAAGCCTTAGTTAAATTACTTTGGTTTTTTTTTTTTTGATTTATTTTTTATTCTACTCTCATATATTACATCCTCACCACAGGTTCCCCCAAGGCATTTCTTCCTCCTCCCCTTAACCTCTTCTCCACAAAAGGTATCCTGTCCTTTTCCATCCCCTAACCCTGCAAACTCCCTAGACACCACTATCCCCCATTCCCCACCTACATCTTCCCTCAAAAACAAGCAAACCTCCCAGGATATCAACCAGAGCATAAAAAGCTACAATATGACTAAGCACATACCATCACATCAAGGCTGAACCAGGAATCCCAGATTCCTACGAGTAGGAAAAAAAGTCAGGGACAGCACCCACTCCTGGATTTCCACAATGACAGGAAGCTACCTAAGAAAAACCTACCCCAAGGAAATTAAAAACACCCATGAAAGTACAGTTTATAAATGATTTCATTTTTAACACTAGTGCACATAAATAATGGTTCTGTTTGTTATTTCCCTAATAACAAATAACAGAAAATAACC
Source organism: Mastomys natalensis (assembly GCA_021653895.1). Classification (NCBI taxonomy): domain Eukaryota; kingdom Metazoa; phylum Chordata; class Mammalia; order Rodentia; family Muridae; genus Mastomys; species Mastomys natalensis. The sequence goes on along the minus strand of JAJTUV010001901.1, from coordinate 143,272 downwards.
TCAGTAGTTAAACGAGGTGGACTAGTGGCTTCTATATCTACTCTTGGAGCAATTGCCAAATGAAACAATATATAGCTGTTAAAAACAATGACAATAGTTTTAAATAACATATTAAAATCTTATGTTAGAAGATAAAAGCCAGACATAAAATTATATGCAATTGTTTAAACAGTAAGTTTATAGCAAATAAAGCAACTTATTAAAAATTAAAAGGAAATATTGATTTAATTGTGAGTATCTGAGGATACTTAATTCTTTTTTATGCTCCAAACTTTCTTTTATAAAAGCACAGCTTTTAAGAATAGGGATAAAAGTCCTAAGAAAATTTTATTTCAATCTGTAAATCTTTTAGGGCAGGGACCAGCATAAAATAGCCTAGAAGTATAATTGTGCATCCTATCTGCTTTGGCAATGGTTTTTAAAGATAGAGCAGTATTTATTCATTTATTATCAGATAACAACACTTTTTTATTTTTTAAATGGAGGTCCTGGTGATACTAATGATTCATCAAAATAAACTTGATTATGCATTACTGATGGTTTGCATTGCAATGGGTCCTGGAGGGTTGTCTGGCAATGTTCATTAAAAGTATTAAATGTTCCTTAAAACTCTATACAGTATTTCATGTTCAACACTAGTACAGAGAAATAAGTTAACATATAGAGAAAAGCATATGCATGTACCTCTTGGTATTTTTCCAATAACAAATAACAGCAAATAGCCTCAGAGTTAATAGAGGTAGAATTGTTTATTCATTTATTCCCTTGCTTCTAAGAGCTCCTTTCACACTTAAGCAACTTACAAAAACGCAGAGTTTATTTTAGTTGACTCTTGAACATGCACTTGACCATGGAAGACAAGCACTGGGAGTAAGAACTTGGTTCAGACAGTCATATTGCATCCAGATAGGAAGCAAGGGCATGGTCAAAGATGGGGCTCAGCCCACATTCTCCCTTTTATACAGTTTAGCATCCCAGCTGGAGAATGTTGTCACTCATAGTGGGTGGGTCTCCCCACCGTGTCATAGACTAGGGGGTGTGACTAAAGCCATATTAACTCTAAATATAAGCACTGTTTGGCTCTTTAAGAAAAAAAAAAAAAACCTGCTACCTTTTGATTTAAAATATCACTCTTTGAAAAGTTGACATAAGAAAGTTAACACCATTCGAATTGTGGAAAGATTTCAACATCCCACTATAAAATGTCTGCCAAATATTAAAATTACTGTGATTGTGAAAATTCCTAATTTTATAACATCTCCACAAATAACTCTAGAGAGCTCTATTTGTGATGGACCATTGGCAATATGTTATTAAATGTAGCCCAAGTAGATTTCTAACGAAGAATGCATGGGTTGGAGGGCTACATTCATAGCAAGATGAGACTGATGCAAGATGATATTGTGGGGCATCTGGACCACTCTGGGGTGGCATTAAACCTGGTAAAGGTCAAGCACTGGACAAGCAAGCTATGTGAAACAACCACTGGGCTTGTGTAAGCACTAAGTCCCTTCAGTTGAAGTCTAAGCAGGGTAACTGAAAAACTAGACTCTGGCATAAGATAGGAAACAAGAGAACATTATGGTGCTACACAAGTCATTAATATAGGCAATATTTCTACAGCTTTATTCTACATATTCTGTTAACCAAGGCTGCTCACTATGTAGATGCTTTTGATTATAAACAAAATGGAGTGCAAGAGCATGCTGGGAACCACCCCCCCCCCACACACACAGCTCTCTTGGTGACAGTTTCTGCTTTCATTTGTAGTGATTTAGTCCATATTAAATTCCAGCATTGTTTCTTTCCTCCCTATTTCTTAGCCTGTGGGACTCACACTGGAACTTGTGGGTGGGTGGGGAAAGGATAATCACGTCCTTTCTCCACTGGTGTCTCTGCCTCTTGAACAACAGCGAACCTTACTTAGGTAGGATCTAATGCTGGGTATAGTGGGGATGAGAATCTGGTTTTGAGAGAAAATTCCCATACCTTTGTTTCCTCAGCTACCCAATGTGTAATGTAAAAGTTACTTTTTTAAATCCCTTAGCCCTCATGTTATATGCATGTCTTCCAGCTCCCAATGATGTGGTCCTCTGACTAACTCATTATCATATATATATATATATATATATATATATATATATATATATATATATATCTTCAAGCTCCTCCTTAGCTTCTCCTCAGTATGCTCTTCCTCTATCGTTCCTTCCTCTTTCTTCCTTCCTATATCTATATCTCAGTGGGCACAGTACATATGTTTATTTTGTGTTATGCACCTATATGAGCATGTGTCTGTGCATATGGACTCACCTATGCATGTGTACAGATGCCAAAAGAAAATTCTGGGTGTCATGCTCTATCACACTTTGCCTTCAGTGTCTCATTAAACCTGAAGCTTGCTGTTTTCAAGTAGGGTGGCTATCTGACACATCTCAGGGATCCTCCCCTATCTTCACATGCCACCCCTTACCACCAGCACTTGGGTTTCCAGGCACAAGTGGTCCTGCTTAGCTGTTTTACTTAAGTACTAGAGATCTGGACTCAGGTCTTCATACTTTGTTCTCAAGTACTTTTTTACCCACTATATTGTCACTCCAAAACCTACGAGCTCTTTTATCTGAGAGGTATCACTCACCTTTATTTTAACAGTTGGGATTCAAGAAACATCCAGCCCATTTTGGGTGGCATCATTCCCTATGCATGCATTGATGAAGAGTACAAAAGAAGAGAAAACAAGCTGAGATTAATAATAGACTGGGATGTATGCATTTGTTTCTTTCTGTTCTTCTCTATAGATATGATATGGTATGATATCTTCAAGTTCCTGCCTTGACTTCCCCTCAGTAATTGATTATAATCTGGAATAAAGAATCAAATAAACCCCTTTTTCCTCTAAGTTTGTTTTCAAGGTATTTTATCGTAACAAAGGAAAGAAAACTAGAGTATGAGATTTCTGTTGTTATTCGTGGCCTTGTGTAGATGGGGAGGAACTAATTATATCTTACTTTTGGATTTATTGTCTAGTCACAATTTTGGATTAATAAGCGAGCTCCTACTTCCAGTGTATTTGGCAGTCAATGACTAATATCAAATGAGCTAACACCAACTTTAAGAATTCAGTTCCTGAAAACTGTTAACAATCCTCTTCATGGAAACCCACTAGACATACAACAGGCTTTAATAGAAGTCATAACTTAGTTCTAGCACTACAATCCCCATGTCTTACTTAGCACCATATAAAACTCTTTATATGGTAAAATTCTCTCCCATTCATCTTTCTATTCAATCAATTATCTAACAGTTATTATGTGCCAGTTACAAGTAGTTCTAGATTAAATACATCTATAAGAAAGGTGACTTACAGTTTTATATAAATATTTTAATATGATTTAACACTGGGACTATATTAAATATTAAAGATTTTAAAAACACATGTTGCAGTGTCACTTCTTAGTAAAAAGTGCCTGAGTCTCCTGTTAGGATTCTGATCTTCCTTCCCCCATTTCCTTTTCTGCCTTTCTGTCCTTGTCTTCCTTTATTCTTTTCTTTCTTTACTCCGTCCTTTAGTTGCATGCTTGTGAATGTCAAGAAAGAAGTTCTGCTGGAGGCACTAGTTGGACTGCCAGATAAGTGATAAAATGACAAAGAGTGGACTTCTTTAATTTGGTCAAACAACAATACACTGTCTCCAAGCAGAGAGGGCCCACTGGGGTCAAGCTAGCCTGGATTTGGTAAGAGTCACTGTGAAAACCTCTACCAGGCCCAAGAGAATTCCAGAATCTCTCTTTATTTAGAAGTGTGAGTGTTGGAACCCAGCAACAACAGTTGAGTATGTCTGAGACTGGAAAAGAAAGTTCCACACAAACCTAAATATAACTTCTTGCTGTACAGGTAGAGACTTGCTTGCCAAGTCATGATGGTTGTCAGGATCCAAAAAACCATGAAGAAAGCCAATGTTTTGACAATTAAAATTGCTTTTAAGATGAGAAAATTTGACTTATTTAAGGAAAGACAGAGACTGAAAGCTTCAGCTAATTATCTCTCACCCCTAAACTTTCCAAATTTCAAATATAACAAACTCATCACTTACTTTAATATAAATAGAAACTAAACCAAGATAATAAAATTCTCTCCTGTGCTCACCGCACACTTTCTCATGGAAAGACAACTTGGAGAACTTACATTTGCCAAGACAACTTTAAAGATGGTAAATAAGGAACAGTCAAACAAAGGCCTCAGTTCATCAAATTATAGCCAGGAAGCATTGCTACATAGAACTTCTGCTGTTTTCTGTTACATGCTGTTCAGACACAAATGTGTTTGGGGGCAGGAAATGACCTTTCTTCTTGTTCTGTTCCCTGAATCTGGCATAGAGCCTTGCAAATGAATGAAGTATCATACAATTCCCTGCCTATTGGAGGTCAAAGAACACCTTGTCTTCTCTGAAAATAGCAAGGTGGCTAATGGGTTTGAGATGTCCACATGGAAATAGACTAGGTAAGACACAGCCCAGAGGATGAGGGCAAAAGATGCTGCCGTTATCCCTCAGTGATGTTTGGTCTTGTAGAGTGATGACAGCCAAGCTTATTTAGGGGCCCGAGAAAGCAGAATTCTGGCATAATTTTGACTTATGACAGTTCATTTTGGCTGCATTGTTATACCAAGCTTTTTAAATATAAGTCTTGAGGACTCTATTTAGATTCATGTTCTTCTCTACCTACATGTCACTGAGGTCTGAGATGTGCATCTTCTCATTACTTCTTAGAAATTGTGTGTCCACACTAGTGTGCATCCCATTAGGGACTAATTAACTCATGATCTCAAATTCAAGAGTCACATGATTATAGTAGATTATGAACATCCTTGATGACAATATCAAAATTGTTCATATAAGCTAGATTTATAGATATCATGTAAAATAGACTAGGATGTCTCCTGGCTAGTTTAAAACATTGTTTTTATTGGATATTCTATTTATTTACATTTCAGATGCCATCCCCTACCCCATTTCCCCTCCCTAGAAAACCCCTATCCCATCCCCACTCCTCCTTTTTGCTTTTATACCATTTTAATTACATGCAAGTATTAAGGTCAATTCTAGATTGAGGAACTAGATCCAAATATTCAAAGAACAAGCAAGACAATAAAAATAAATAGTCAAAGAACAAGCAAGGCAATAAACAAAGTTCTGTGAACACTCCCATGATCACTATTTCTAAGGGATTATCAGGATGACCACAATATCTGAGCCTACTTCCCTGTCCTAGCCCAAAGTCATTTTCATATCTGAAGCCTACTTCCTTGTTCTAGCCTAAAATTTAGATTTCTGCCTGAAATTACTTCTTTGTTCTAGCCTAAGATTTAGATTCCTGCCTGAAATTACTACTTCTTTGTTCTAGCCTAATGTCATATTCCTGCCAAGCAGCCCACTTCCTTGTCCTTGGCCAATGTCATATTCCTGCCAAGCAGTACACTTCCTTGTCCTTGGCCCATGTCAGAGTCTTGCCAAGCAGCCACAAATGCTCTACGCCTCTCCACCTTTTTTATTTCATAAACAAGACTGTCTTAGGTCATTCTACCAAGAATGCCTTCCTTACCCATCATGGAATATGTATTATCAAAAGCAATGCACTTTATTGTTTGAACTGAATGAAGGAAATGAAGTAAAGTTACACATTAGGTTCACACATACACACATACATGCGCGCGCACACACACACACACACACACACACACACACAGAGAGAGAGAGAGAGAGAGAGAGAGAGAGAGAGAGAGAGAGAACACAATAATAATTAAAATGCAAAATTAAAAAAGAAGTTCCCAGGTTAATAAAGGAGAATTTAGCAGAGTATGGGAGTAATGAACATACATCTATCGACCAGATTGGTTTTATTGAACTGAAGGCACTTTGAATGGGCTCTGACTTTATTTTCACAGTTTCTGTCTACAGCTGACATTTCAACAACCATAATATCTTTTATTCAGAGGCCATGCATCATCTTGCCCATCCTCTGGGAATATTCTTGGGTTACGTATTTGCCTGATTATCTTTTCCATAATCCAAAGAGAAAACTTCAAGCACTAATTAGTTAATTTAAAAATTGAAAGTATCTATGAAATTTAGATGAGAGGATTCTAAAATAATCTTGACCATGGCTTTTAGGTTTCATTGCTGAATGAATGATACAAAGCAGGATTTTAGTGCCTTAGACAATATGACTCAACTTCCTACTGGTGAGGAAAGTCTGGCTCAGCATCCTTTGCATGAAAAATAACACATTAATTCAACAAGAACCCAGAAAAAAACATCTTTAGCATGAGATTTTGAAGTATGTTAGGGACATGAATACACTTATTCTTATACATAACATATATCTATTGATGCAGACCATAACCTCTTTTCTCTGGCATTCCAAACTACCCACAGGCATGGATATATTTTCTCAATGGAGTCTAGCTCCCTTGTGGTACAAGATTCAGGGTTGTAACACAGTAACTTTATCCTGTACAGTATGCTTTGGTTATCTGCAGAAACAGAAATTTCTCTGTTGAAATCAAGAATGCATAATGAAGCATTGTTTGCTATACTAACTGATAGGGAATACATTTTTTCCTTCTTCAAGGGGAAAGATGGAAATCAGAGAAATAAACGGGGAAATGGGGAAGAAGAGAGAATGAACAAAGGATCTGAAGTATACTGGGAAAAAGTTTCCTATAAAGGGAAAGATTTATCTGGGGTCTGAAAGGAGCACAGTTTTTTGGTTACTTCCTACCATCTAGGAAAGAGGAGGTCGAACAAAGATGAAAGTTAAAGCCTAGAAAATTTCTTAGATGTACCAGTCTGCACTCAGAAAGGCCTGTACTAAATTACATAAACAATAACTGTTGCTGAAGACAACATTGAAAAATAAAGATCATATAATCCTCTGGTAAGATACTGAAACCAGAGGGGAAATGCAATGTTTTAAATGTTTCCTCCAGCCACACTGGATCTGGAGGAAAATTAAATTCACTCTAAATCCTTTGTGCCCAAACAGACATCATTTCCTTTTTCCATCCCACCACTACTGTGACATAAAGATTCTGGAGAATATATTTGAAAATATTCTAGGAGAAAACAACTATGATTATTATGCTCCAAGGATTGTCTGATCTGAGAACTTCTCAGAAATGTAGATTACTAGGCCCTGTCCTAGACTGAATTAAAGAAAGTTAGTCTCAGCAATTCATGGTTTAAATTGCAGTCGAGTTGATCATGGTTTAAATTTGATAACCCAGGGGACTGAATACTAGGGATAAAATGGTTGCTTATGAAAATCCTGTAACAAGGAAACTACCTGCTCAGGCTTGAGTTTCCAAAAAGCATTCTTTTTCCAATTGGACAATGGACTGAGAGCAAGGGGCTTAGGTAGGGAAAAATAGCTAAGAGCATTTGAGCAACAATAGAGAAGAAAATACAAGAGTAAAAAAAGGAGTTCTTTGAACTCATTGTTTTTAATAGCTGACTAGTACTCCATTGTGTAAATGTACCAAATTTTCTGTATCCATTCCTCTGTTGAGGGACATCTGGGTTGTTTCCAGCTTCTGCCTATTATAAATAAGGCTGCTATGAACATAGTGGAGCATATGTCCTTGTTACATGTTGGAACATCTTTTGGATATATGCCCAGGAGTGGTATAGCTGGATCCTCAAGTAGTACTATGTTAAATTTTCTGAGGAATCACAAGCCTGATTTCCAGAGTGGTTGTACAAGCTTGCAATGACACCAGAAATGGAGGAGTGTTCCTCTTTCTCCGCATCCTCACCAGCATCTGCTGTCACCTGAGTTTTTGATCTTAGCCATTCTGACTGATGTGAGGTGGAATCTTAGGGTCATTTTGATTTGCATTTCCGTGATGACTAAGGATGTTGAACATTTCTTTAGGTGCCCCTCGGCCATTCAAGATTCCTCAATTGAGAATTTTTTGTTAAGCTCTATACCCATTTTTTAATAGGGTTATTTGGTTCTCTGGGTTCTTTGTATATATTGGGTATTATCCCGCTATCAGATATAAATAAGGTTGGTAAAGATTTACAAGCCCATTGGAAGAACAACAATATCACTTCCACCCCTTCCCAGAGCTCCCAGGAACTAAACCACCAACCAAAAAGTATACATGGAGGGACCCATAGCTCCAGCTGCTTATGTAGCAGAGGATGGCCTTATCTGGCATCAGTAGGAGAGGAGGCTCTTCATCCTGTGGAGTTTCGATGACCCAAAGAAGGGAATGCTAGGACAGTGAGGCAGGAGGGGGTGAATGGGTGGGGGAGCTCCCTCATAGAAAAGGGGGAATGGGAGAGATAGGTGATTTGTGGAGCAGAAACCAGAAAGGGGAATAACATTTGAAATGTAAATAAATAAAATAACCAATAAAAAAGGAAAAGGAGTTCAAAGATATGGTAGAGATGGTGAGGTGTTTCATAGTAAAGTACTTTTTGTGTAGTATGAATACTTAAGTTCAAATCATCAAGACCCATGAAACCAGCTAGAGCCGGGCATATGTTTGTAACCCCATCATCCCTTTCAGGGATAGAAGGCAGAGATAGGGTAATCTCTGGAAACTTCCATAACAGCCTGGTATATATGGCAGGAAAAAGATCCTGTCTCAAATAAGGTGAAAGACAAGGAATGACATCAGAGATTGTCCTCCATCCTCCACACATACCTTATGGCACACATGCCTGTCCTGATACAACACAAGTGAGTCAGAGATACATACACATAAATGTACATGTAGGCAGAGATTACAAAAAAAAGGACTGTGATGGTCCAAGCCATTAACTATCATTGCTGAATGATAGTCAAAAACAGAGTGGACACAGAATGTAGAAGAGTTTAAATTGAGTTCTCCCACGTGCATTCAGAGTGTGACAGTTTTGGACCATGGATTTCCAGATAAAGGAGCAGAAGGTCCTGCAACTAAGAAACTGAGTTTGGTGGTTAGTTTCCTATTGTAACTCAGTCAGTGGTACATATATTCTCATATGTGTGAGGAATATTGAAGTTGGAGGTCAGAGATGAATATGGTTTTGTACCACTCTTCAAAAACCTTGTCAGGTATAAGGTAAAGGTTTTTCAAGAAACAGATATATCATGGAGAGAGGAGCAGACGATTGAAGACAATGTCTGTTCAAAGTGGGTGCTTGTTACTATTTTGATACTTGCTACCTACATAACCTTTCTCTCAGATTTTCAGAGGTGAGGTCAGTCTGATGATGGGCTAATGAACATCAGGCATTTAGAGACCTCCCAATTTTCATTCAGGCCATCAAGAGCACTTCAGGTCTGTGAACATTCTGTGAAACCAAATCTCAGGACTTTATGTTGTACTCTTACCATGGGAAGATCTTCATCCATTAACGAAATGAAGAGGAATTATCAGCTCATGATTGCTTTTCTTAGTCACATGGATTATGTCTGGTCAAATGCAAATTTTCATTTGGATGCCTGGTATTATAGTTTCTGGTAAACAAGCAAAAAGAATGATTTAGCATAGAACAAAAATACATCACTGATTTATACATCATAGAGGAATTGTCAGTAAAACACTCTGGGCACTTTAAATATTATTTGTCAAAAAACAGTAATATTTCTCAGCATGAAAATATTTTCATGATGAAAAATAAAGTAAAGAAAAGTCAGATAATGGAGCATACTGTGTGTATACTGTGTTACTAAGAGTGTATGTAGGGATTAGTACTAGAACATTAAGATGATGCATAAGTAACAAATTTTATACCTTTCTGTATGTTTTTTTTATACTCAGTACATAATATTACTATAGACAAAAAAGTATATAAGATATAAGAAAATTGTCGCTTCAAAAATCCCTATATGTATATGTTCTGTGTCTGTGTCTGTGTGAATGTATCCTAAATGTGTGTAGGTACTTTTAAATTGTAGAAGGGACATATTCTCTGGATCTGGAGTTACAGGTGATTGAGAGCTGCATTTGTGTGTATGCTGGAAACTGAACTGAGGACCTCCGGGAGAGCAGTATCTTTAAATGAGCTGAGCCATCTCTCCAAATCCTGCCTCCTTTAACAATGAAGCACATGAATAAGTTTCAATTCTGTTCTGAAAAATATACAATCATATTATCTTTCACAACTTGTGCATTAAGTTATGCATTATGTATTGATAACATTTTGGAGGAAAAAAACCATATCAGTGAAAAACTACACAATACGTGAAGTACTGTATTCCAAGTTATCTATGTCTCCCTTTGGGAAAACTGTTTCACAGCTTTATGAATTACAGGCTAGTGATGGTAAGTGATTTTTGACTATAGACACAGAAACTTCACCTGTTCTATTCAGTGAAAAGTTTTTCCCTCACTGTAGAAGAGACTAATTTTTCTATCACTGACAGATACATTTGAGTATATCTTAACTGTATATGTGTTTGTTTGGGATTGTCTCTGAGCTGTTAGTAAATTGTTACCGGTCTAATCATTGGTAAATTGGCATCACTAATTGTTAGAGTCGAACACATAGTCACGTTTATGCATGTATGGGAATTTTTCTCTTACCATTTAAAAAGCTTCCCAAACAATTATACTTTTAGCTGATATTTGCTGTAAACTTTATATACACATAATCCTCTATTAAGTCTTTACAATATTTACTTGACTTATGATGTCTATACTTCACAAATAACTGTCTAGTGTTATGTATAAATTTAATATACTTCATGCAAAGAGAAACAGTACATGGTAGAGCAGGATTCAAATTCAGACTGAGTTTGGATGTGTGAACAGCTGTGTAATATCCTTGCAGTTACTCAGATGAGAAAACTAACCCTTAGCAAGGTTCAAACACCTTTTTATTTTATTTTCATATTCTCAATAAATATTTTGAACACCTACTGTGAACCAGGTATTGAGCTAATCTTTGGAACAAAACACTAGGAGCAAAAGAATACTCTACCTTAAAAATCTCATAATCCTTAAATTTTATTTTCTTCAAGCTTTCTTTCTTTTTTTTTCCAAGTCAATTTAGAATATTTTCTTGATAGGAATTATAACTTTTAGTATGTGTACTGTAAAATTTTCTTGTATTCTTTTACTCCCCAGTAAAAAGTAAATTCAAGCAAGTATAAACAGAGAAGCATTTTACACAGCCTCCCTTTGCGGATGTCATCTTCTTTCTCTCTCTCTGGAATGTACTTTTCTTGACTTCCCTACTGTGTGGATCCTTGTTCTTCCCCTCAAAATTCTGCAGTGCTGGGAGCCTTCCTGCTGATCTCTGTTAATGTACTAGTTCTTTGTAAAGCATTTTCTAGCCATGAGTTGTGATCCTTCTCTTCGTTCTATTACCTTAAGCTTCTCCAATACTAATACTATTAAGCAAACAGCAATTATCTAATTCAAATGTCTGAGTATATGAATATTATTTTACAAATCCTTGAAGGTACTGGTTTCACTGCTCTATCATCAGGTTCTAACTAGTTTAAACACATAGAAGTAAGTTCTTATTGACATGATTACAACTGAATGTCAAATAAAGCAAAAGACTAACCTCTCTATACTACGAAAGTTATTATCAGGGTACAGTATATTTGGAACAGAAAGAACAAATTTAGAGGTTAAAACTGAATTATCTTCATAGATCAGCCATGTATTAGTTATAAAACCTTGGACAAATATTATCAATGAATTATACTTCAATTTACTTACAACTAAAATGAAAGTTAACATTTCTACTTTGTGTTATCATTGTGAAGACAAAATGGGTTAACGTATTTAAGGTCTGATGATAAGCAAGCGCCTAATAAATATGCTTTTCCTTCCTTTCTATTTCTGACTAGCTCTAAATTATTAGGACAGCATTTAGGCACATAACAGGATATCCTACACAAAGCAGGAATGGCTTCCCTGGGTAATATAGATGGCATTGCTAACAATAGTGAGGAGAATAAGAGGAAGTGAATACAAATGAACCTTCTCAATGTTTCACCCTCCAGGGTTCAATGTAAGGTTCACAAGAGGTCTTTGAACATTAAATGACCTCATAAACCATCCAACATAGTTAAGCAGCTGTGGGGCTCAATCAGCACACATTCCTAAAAGCAAGGTGATTCAGTGAGAGACAAGAAACTGGAGTGATAGCTGCCTTAAAGTTCATCAGGGATACGTGGTATGGAACACATATGCAAAGGACATTATCAGACTTAGTGTCTTCCTGCTTTGTTCCTGCTCTGGAAATGGAGACTGGCAAGAGCAGTCTAACCCTATCTTATATTTCCAGATGTAAGTCAGATCTGACAGCCTTCTTGCTTTTAGAGAAGACCACTCTTATTTCTAAGTAGCAATAAGGCATATTGGAAGCTGATCAATCAGATGCAACACTATATTAATATGGAACAAGTCCTACCAGCATTTGACTAGAGATAAAAAACATAGGCTTAAACACCCATTTGCAGGAAGTAGGTTACTTCTTGAACCCATGCATCCCTGCCTCCAACTCTTATTCTAGCTGTAGATACTTGTATCCTCCAGCCTATGCTGTGATTCCCACCTGCTCCTCCAAGAGAAGTAGTCAAAGAAGTAGCATGGTACTACAGAGGAAATGTAACCAGCTGTCATACTAATTTGGTCAATAACCTCAATAAAGATGATATTGTATACATAGGACCTGTTTCACTCTGGAGACTCCAGAACTATATCAAAACTAACATGCACTAGAAAAATAATTGTACACTCTGTCAAAATAATACTTTTTAATGTACAATTATTTTTCACTAACGTGTGTTAATTTTATAAAACTGAATCTCATTAAGGCATTTTCACCCACCCATCCATCTAATGCATTTCAACATATCCTGTCTCATTTATTGTTCTTACTTATATATGTTCCCCTTCATCATGACCTTTTCCTTAATATTTTCCCACCACTTTCAACTGTGTTATAGATTACACAAATAAAAAATGTGCAACATTACTTTGTAAGTCTGTTTTATTTGACTTAACATGAGGTTAGTCCATTCTATTTTCATGATTCCATTCATTTTTATGCCTGACTGATACTACGTTGCACACAGTATGTTCAGCATATTTTCTTTATCCACTCATTTGCTGATTGATGAGTCCCCAGGGTAATGCCCTGACTGCTGCTGTGAACCGTGTTGTTGCACACATTGGTTTGGGTATCTCTATACTGATTTTGTTTTCTTCAGATACTGGTAGATGACATGGTATCTATTTGCACCTGTTCTCTTTTCCTTAATTTCTTAAGCCAGCATTCTAAGAGATAGGTTCCATGATGACATTTTCATATGTGTAATGTCTGTGTCTTTTGTTTTCATTCATCTTTTGCTATCCTTTCCAGTTATTTCTCCAGCCTCTCTTCTGCTCCCGTTTCACATTATTCAACAGCCCCATTTTAGTTGCTCCTGAAGAATCTCTGTGCTGACTTCTGTATTGTCCCTGGTATTGTTTACTTGCCTCAGTCCTCATCATCCTTTTCTGTTATTTGTTTTTTTAGTCCAGATGAGGTGAAATGTCAGTATCATTTTGATTTCCATTTTTCTGATGGCTAAAAAAGTTGCAGATCTCATAGGTAGCTAATTGTTACTTATACTTCCTTTTGAGAACTATTTATTTGAGAAATTTACCTACTTATTGATTAAATTACTTGTACTTTTGGTGTTTAATTTTAATTGAAATAGAATTGCTTCTTTTAATCCCTATTGCCTTTCCCAGCTAACCTTCCTCAAATTCTTCCCACATTTCCCTCCCCTTCTGCTAAGTTGGTAGCCTCCTTTTCTTTAGGAATTTCTCTCCAAGATGGCAGAGATGTCCTCACATTTTATAGGCTCTCTATATTGTTTTCTATCTACTTATTGTTTCTATCAGTGTTTCTCTCACCTTTGAGTTTAATGTGATGGTCAGTTGTTCCTATTATTTTTTGGTCTATTAGGTTCTTCTTCCAAAAGCTGTTCCATATGCCCACATAAGTGCTTCCCTCTTATAAATTTAAAGGCTAGAGTCTTATGATAAGGTCTTTAATTTAAGATCAATTTCATGGACAGACTGGGGTGAAAAAATGGTGTAAATATAGTTCCCATATATGAAATTCTGTAAACACATAAATTTAAAATATAAAAGATTTTAAATGTTTTCCCATTGTTTTTTGTACAAGAATTTAGGTTTATTCTTCTGTATGTGGATACCCTCTTCTCCCAGAATATTCTAGAGAAGATGTCTTTTCTCTAATGTGTGTCTTTGTAAAGAACAGATGTCTATAGTAGTGTGGCGGTGTTTCTGGTCCTTTTTTTCCCCCACTAGTATATGGCATTTGCTTTCTTATGCAAGCCATGTGTTTCTGTTGTTGTCATGGCTAGTAGGTTGGTTGGTTTCACTATGGCTCTACAATTCTGTGGAGTTGTGTACTCTGTTATTTCTGGCATTGCTTTTTCCCCAAGTGTTTTGACTCCATGTGGTCTTTTATATTTCCATATGAATTTTTAAGATTGTTTTTCTAGTTTATGAAAAATTCTAATGGAATTTTGACACAGACTGTATTGAATTTGTTAGTCACTTAGTAATGTGGCCATTTGCATGGTATTAAATCTACCAATCCCTGAACATCCAATTCCCACTTCCTATTATCTTCTTCAGTTTTCTTCTCCACTTTCTTTCCTCCCTTCACATCCTCCCATATACCCATTCTTGCTTTCTTTAAATCTTGTGGCCTATTCTTTTTTTTTTTAATTTATCAATTTTGCTATACACCAATCCCCTTCTTCTGACTACTGCTTCTGGTGAGTTCATCCCATTGCCCTTTTTATTCTTCTGAAGAGTTTTTATTTCGAAGCCCTTTATATATTGATCCATGCCTCATTTATGAGACTTACCATCTTTGGATTTCCATGACTGTTAATGGTGCCAATATCTTATCTCCTTGATGACTGTAGCATTTTCTCCACTTCCTTATCAGAGGTGGTACTACCCAGGATTCTTGGCCCAGTGTCAGCACTAGGAGCACTGTATTTATGTGATCCATTTATTTTTGTGGAAATTGCAACCTGTATTGTCAAAGATATTATCCAATTTAACATCAAAGGTCACATAACAATATTTTCAGAGGGAAAAGAACTAATTTGAAAAGTGAGATAGTAGAAATTTTATATAATAAATAACAATTTATGATGTTGTTTCAACAGAGCCCTTCTCTTGCTATCTGAGTTGAAGTATTAGGTTTTTAAAATTAATATCCAGTCTATTGTATTTTGATGCTTTTTGTAAAGAGTAATAAAATGAATTACCAGGAAAAATTAAATTGAAAAGATATCAAAATTCAAACTCAAATTATATTACTAGATTCAATAGAAACATGGTTAGCTTAAAATAGTAGACTTCCGAACCACTTTCAGTTTGTGTGAGGGACTCTGAAGAAACAGGTGCTTGCAACTACCACTCCTGGACTGGACTTAGAAGAACACTGTGGCGTTGTTTGTACAGCAGTTTCACGATCACCATAAGGGCTGGATTACCTACATCCTACAGGAGAAATGTGGGAAAATGGATGTAGAAAAAATTATTGGAGACCAAATGTATGACTTCATCCAACATCAAGGGCAAATACTGGAGGTTCTTCCTCTATTCTTTGCTAGTCAGAGAAAAAAAGGCAAAACTAGAAATCAGTTCTATTAACAAGGGACTTTGTCAGGGCAAACTCAAAAGCCAACATCTGAAATGTTTCATAGTCCTCAACAGAAAAAAATAACATTTGTTATCTATGGCTTTTATGAAAAATTCTTTGAAAATTTTACACCTGTATACACACAATGTATCTTGGTCATATTTACTCATGACTTCTTCCTTCCAGTACCCACTGTGTTCATGGAAACATAATTTCTTGCAAATTCACATCCTCTATATTTTTAATAACCCGCTGAATACAATTAGTACTGCCCACATACACATGGACGTGGGGTTACCCGTGGAGGCATATTCAAAATTTCATTGGCCACTTTCTCCAAATAAAACTGACTCTCCCTCCATCTGCAGCCGTCCATTGTAAATTGTTCCTGTCTTAGGAGGGAGACTTCACTAACTCCTCCACCAGTCATGCTTGAATTTTTAACTGGCTTAATTTTGTGTAGGTGGCCAACATACTGTCACTTCATTATGTTATATCAAGGAGGTTTTATGTCATAGTCTTCTTCCTATCCTCTAGTTCTTTCTACACCCTCTGCTATGACGTTCCCTGAGTCTTTGAATAGGCATTGATATAGCTGTTCCATCTATTACTGAGCTGAGCACTTACACCCTTCAGTACTTCAAACTGAATTAACTACTATACTCTGCAATGAGAAGCTTCTATGACCAAATCAGAAAGACATGTAAATCTATGGGTATAAGCACAAATATTTAGAAGGCAGTTTAACAGCACAATTATTTAGCAAAAACCAGTAAGTTCTTCTGTAAGGTCTATGCATCACCTCTATCCATGTATTTTGGCCATGTCTACAGTACCAGGCATGACTTTCCTCCAGTGGAGTAGGTGTCCAAGCCAATCATGAGACTAATTGGTTATCCCCATAAACAGTCATACCACTATCCCATCTGTAGTTTTATTTTATTACTAGAGGTTAGTAAGTTAGTATGCACAATCCAGTGCTGGGTAGGACTACTGATATATTTCCTTTCCCAATGTTCTTAATAGCTCCTTCTTGCACTATGAAAACTAGGCAGGAGGGAGAGAGAGAGAGAGAGAGAGAGAGAGAGAGGAGAGAGAGAGGGAGAGGGAGAGGGAGAGGGAGAGGGAGAGGGAGAGGGAGAGGGAGAGGGAGAGGGAGAGGGAGAGAGGAGAGAGAGAGAGAGAGAGAGAGAGAGAGAGAGAGATCTTCCTGGTCAGGAGAACATTGAATTCTCTATCTGGCTGCTTAAGTCTGTAGTGTCTTCAGCAATAGTTCCATATCATCTAGTCATTTGTATTTCTGAAGATAAAGAGTTATTGTGCTATCTCGTTTATGAACCTCTCTCTGTGAATCATTTGTTTATATTTCTGTGTGTTTTCTATCCTCATAGACAATGTTTTACCTTTTTCCCAAGTCGCAGTGAAGTTGATACTGGTGTGTTCTTACATTGCTCTTAAGAATTCTATCTTATAAATGCTAAATGAATTACAACAGAAAGTTCCTTATCAGTTTAAGTGGCATTGATATTGAAGTCCATTGGATTCTTTTAGTTTCTATCTACCAGGCACTTACTTCTCTTCCCAATCTTCCTTTGCCATAGGCAGAGAATCTAAGTGTATAAGTAAATACAGAAAGTGTATTTTTTATGAAGAAAGTGAAAATATCTTTTCACAATGCCCCAAGAGAAGACTTGTGTACATGGCCTTTGAAAATATTCAACAGTCATGTTGTATTTACTTTGTAAATTTAATCTCCACATAATTAGTAACTCAAGAAGTGAGAATTCCTCTACTGATGGATATTTCCGCTTAGTGTGCTGTGGTCATCTAGTCATTTTTAGAAAAAGTAAAATGCTGGATAGTTTTCTTATTATTTACTGAATGAATCTTTATAACAAATGTGTCTGTTTTTCAATAATTTTAGAAACTCAAATTAAAATCTTTTAAATTATTCACTAAATATGATTAGATTCCATATATGAGAAAGTGCTAGGATTGCACTTTTCTCTTCTTCAGTTACTAATGTATTGAAACTTATTCTCCCCACTGAATACGTTTTGAAAGATAGGGTAAAAGCATTTTATATAAACTCAAAGGTAAAATCTCTTTGTAGAATTTCTAGGGACATGGTGGGAAAAAAAAGCACCTGACATCCCATGAATCTACCAAAACAATTTAGAATGTTGCTTGGACACCTGAGTCAGACTCCTTTAACTAAGACCACAGGCATCACCTCTCAATTATGTCATTGAATTATGAAGCTATCAATAGTTTAATTGAGTAGGTCAGAGCTCTCGTAGCCAATCACCTCTTGATGACTGGATCCAACAAAGAGCACTATGAGAGACTTTTCATGTCCAACACATTATGATCCCATGAAAATGTCATTGATCTCTTCTAAGGATGAGGCCACTAATGCTCTGATTACCTCATTAGTGCTTACTAGCTGTTCTCTCATCATGATCACACTGGAGACCATGTTCAATGGTTAGTCTTGGTTATCAACTTGACTAAATCTGGGATTAGCTAAAACCCAAGTAGTTGGGTATACCTGTGATGTGTTTTTTCTCAATTAAATAATTTGAAGTAAGAAGACATACTTTTAGTTTATATATTTCAAGGTGGAAAGATCTTCATTTAATCTGGTCCATATATTTTCATGGCATTTAAATGTCATGGAAGATGGAAGCGTCCTTTCTTTCCTTTCTTGTTTTTGTTGGCAAATCCATTCCTTCACTGACATTAAAGCCTACTTCTTCAGAATTCTAGTGCATACTGAAAACCAGCTGAAACATCCAGCCACATGGACTGATCATCTACTGGATTCTTGGACTTTTTGTTAGTAGACAGTCACTGTTGAACTAGCTACACTATAGTCTGTAAGTCAATCTAATAAGCCTCCTTTCCCTCTCTCTGTCTTTTTATTTATATAAATAGAAGATGGATAGATACTTATAATAGATAATAAATTGATAGTAGATAGATAGCTATATATGATAGAAAGATAGATAAATAATAGAAAGATAGACACATAGATACATAGATATATAGATACATCAATAACAGATACATAGGTAGATGATAGATAGATAGATAGATAGATAGATAGATGATAGATGATAGATAGATAGATGATAGAGATTTATTCTATAAATTCTGTTCCTCTAGAGAACACTGACTAATATACCAATCTTCCCACACAGGGAACTTTAAAGAATATAACTGCACCACATTAAATCCTATCTAGCCCTGCTTGAATCTTCCTTTAAAGAATCCCACTTCTGCCTATATGTGTTCTATAGCAAATGTCTCTGCTGCCTACTTACACTGACAAAGATCATATCTACTTATTCATTTATCTATCTCTAGTATCAGAAATACTGGTGAGTACTTAGGTACTCAGTAAACTACTGTTACAATGAATTAAGTTGGCAAAAGCACCAAGATGGAGCCTTTTGGACTATGTGTACTCATAGGCTTTGTTTGCATGCTGATAGGATGGGGACATGTATTGAGTCTTTCTGCCCTTTTATAACCTTGGCTGTGAAGGAAATAAAATAGCACTCAATATTCCTATTACCATTGTCATAGGAATAAAAGATCCCAAGACCTATAAAGCTTAATACACAATTAACATCAGGCCTTGCTCATGTCATAGGCTCATTATTCTATGCTTTTTCTGTCTAGACAGGTACCTCAATTTTAATCCACAGAGCTAATGAGAGCACAAAAGAGAAGATGCAGAGAAGAAAGGAAATCATAATCACGGTAAATTTAAAAATTAAAATGCAGCAATCTATTACTGTTCTGTCACTCAGAGAACACAGAAAATACCTGATCTCTTGTCCTCAGAATTGAAATGTAGACAGGGCTGAGCACCTCTTATATGTTACATGGAATTCCTGATAGTAGTAATTTTGTATCTAGGCAGTATGGGAACAAAAACAATAAAAGTCTTGTCTATACTACTCAGATCCTTATAAACTATGGTATGTTTATAAAACATTAAATATCTGTTCAAGCAAGTGTTTGTTAACTCCATGGAAATTTTCTGTTATTTCCTTGGTCTAAGGGTGAATGACACATACATGAGGGAGTCAAGAAACTTTCGGAAGTGATTTTGGGTTGGTGAAATGACACAAGGAATGGATATCTGATGACCAGTACCTCCTAGGATGTCTAAGAGAAGAGAAATGAAGACAAAGCAGTTCACTGAGAGTGGGATTGGGGAAATAAATCCTATTTTAAAGTTCCCTTTGCTATTAAGATTTCCCATTACCCTACCTAAAGTGACAAGGAACTGTTACTCTAAAACTTCCTTGAAAGGCCTTGGACAATGCACTATGCCACAACTCAGTTGTCAGATTTAATTGTCTCTTCTATGCCATAGGCATATTGAAAATTGTTGTGAGTACCAAAGTTAAGACTCAAGTGAAACTTTCAGAATAATAACAGTATAGTGACTTGGTACTCAAAATGCCTTCAATCACATATTCACCTGACATTCTCAGTAGCTATGTCAGATATTATAATAACGAGCCTGACATTTCACATGGCAATATAGAGGTTTAGTAGGTGAATATCTGGTCAAGATGGCATATCTCTGACATGGCAGTGCTACATTTTGTTCCAGAGTATCACTCTCTAGGGTCCATAGCAATAGCCTCTCTGAAACAATATCTCTTGGTAAATGGTCTCTCTTTCAGCCTGTCACTTCAAGATAACAAGGATGCCATGTTCTAAACATTGGCTATGCAATTTTTTTCTGTCATAACATAGTCAGTCTTGCCTGTTACAGAAAAGTTTGTGTAATACACCTTGTAGGAGTCTAGTCCTGACACTTCACTTACTCTTACTGAAGCAAAGTAACATTGATCAGTTAAATTGGAATCAATGCAGCACTTGCTAGAAGCTCTTCAGCACTTCATCCTTCTTTCAGAGTGGTTTACATGCAAATCATATTCTCTTCCCCACCTCTGCATCACAATGAGAGTTTCTATTTTGGAATTTTATTGTCCACTGCAGCTTGGAGAAATTCTTACTCCAGCTTGCCTCTGACATTGGCTGCATTTCAAAGGCATTTAGACCTCTTTCTAGTGAATCTAGCTTTACTCACCTTCTTGGCACAGACATGTGCCTTTCCCAGAGAGGAAACCAGGCTCTGCACCCACTCCTTTAAAACAATTAGATGTGAACAAAGTTGGCTAGAAATAAAACAAATTTAAAATATAATCCTTGTCTGGTGAAATGAACTCTAACGATTATCTTCAGACTTCTTTTTATCTCCAAAATTAGAAATGCTAATAACTACTTCTTTGTCATAAAAACACTGTGGAGTTTACAATGACTATGGCTATGCATCTTACTCTCATGGCATGTCTCATCTAGGTCTTTAATGATCTTTCTAACTTGTATAAGGAACACTGCATACACTCCCTGGCATCTGGAAAGTTTCCCAATTCCAACACATATGCTTAAAAGGGTATTTTGTAGCATGAGTTTATTTTTAATACCTAAATCATTCTTTTTTTTTAAAATTGGCTTTATATAAATAAAGCTTTTTTTGACATTTCATTTCTAAAGTCATGTATATAAACATTAATAACATACATATTAAATACCATGTGATACTTCTTTCCTTTCTTTTTTAATTGAACATAGATTCTTCTCTCATGATTCTTCTCTCTTATAATACATCCCAACCATAGTTTTTCCTCCCTTGCCTTCCCAGTCATTTTTCATTGTAAGTTTGTTACACAGATATTCTCACCCATCAGATCTATCCAGGCTCAGAAAATCAAAGCACATTATTCAAGGCACCAGAGCCAGATGATGACATGTCTCGGCCCTCTTTGGTTCAATGCACTGTGATTTTTTTCTACTTCCTCACTCAGCTACTTTCTTGAAACTTTGTGTGAAAGTTCCAATTAAATAAAATATCACATGATAATCACTGAGTAATTATTTCATGCCAGGTATCAAAGAGAAGGACTTATATCACTAACTTCCTGACCTCGGTACAGAAGAGTTTCTATGATAATTGCTGTTCCAAATGACATGACTCAAGGTCAAGAAAGAGACTTATTTGTTCAAGAACTTAGAGACAAAATTAGCCACGAATGCAGAATTTTCAGAAAACTTCTATATCCAGGCATTATCCAAAGCAGAGTAGATACAGAGTTCAAAGCAGACCAAACACTGCCTATAGACAACTGTAATGAGTGTAGATAGAGAAGGGGTCATGGATGAAGTCAAATGAATGGACAGATGTGAGGTGTCTGTGAGCTAGTTAGTTCTTTAATCATTTGGTAAGGTTCCTCCTCCCTTCTGTAAGGTCAAGGTGCCTGTGAGTTATTAAGAACGTTTGTCCTCTTATATAATGTATAAACTTTGCATTCAAAACAGAATAAATGACAAACCAGCACACTTCATTTATGTGAAGTCTATATCTTGGAAAGACGACTTTGGGCCACATCATGAGTACCATTAAAAATTAGGTAATGGGACCAGGAAGACAGCTCAGATGGTAAAGGTGCTTGCCACCAAATCTGACAACTTGATACATCTTTGGGTTTTACGTAATAGAAGGAAAGAACCAACCTCCACAAATTTCTGAGTTCCATAAGTGTATTGGTTTCATGAATATGCATGTTTTCTATGCACACGTGAGCATGTGCACATACACATACTCACATGTGTGTTGTGGTAATTATTTAAAAAGGCCTCTGGCTCAGGCCAACTATCTGAGCTGTAGAGGCTCTGCCTAGCCCAGCTGCCATGTTTCTCGGCCTGAGGCCACGTGTGTGCTGCAGCTAGAACCAGCCCGCCAGAAACACCAGCCCTGCCACCTGCTAGATGCCAGCATGAGAGATGGCTCTGCCAATCTTCCACACTATCTCCTCAAGGCAGGGCATTACCCAGACCATTCCACCACCCATGCAGGCCCAGTAAGAGAATGAGACTCTAATTCTTATAGATTAATCAAAGGCTTTATATGTTTGATAATGATTAATAACAAGATGCCCATACAAAGAGAGTTGTATCCCAATTAGCTAACCTAATTATAAGTTTATAAGTTGTTCCCCATGAGTGCTCTCCATACCTGTGTGGTTCTCCATCCTCCTACATCTCTGCCTCTCTCTTGCTTTTCCTCTTCCTTTTATCTCTTCCTCTCCTAACTCCTCCCACCTTAGCTCCTGCTACACATATGCACATGAAATGCAGTATTTTTGACATTAAAAATATGTTTTTAATTGAAATAGAATATCACCCCCGCATTTTCTTCTGTCTCATCTACCATCACTTGAATACCTCTCTTGTCCCTTCAACTCTCAAGCCAATAGCCTCTTTTATTATTATCATTGTTTTTGTTGTTACATATTCATGTATATGTGTATTCATTTAAGTATTCATGACTATGTGTATGCACACCACATATACACACATACATATGCACACAAACATATATATACATTATGTACATATATACCTACATATACACAAACAACTGACTGAGTCAATGTTTCAGGGCTTATGCATTTGACAATCAGTCATGGGCCTCATTCATAGAGGAACATAATTTTCTCTCTTATATAAATCTTGTCCTTATACCCACAGCCATGTGTAGCTACCACCCCTTATCTTCTTTCAAAAAAGCCTCCTTTTTAAAGAAAATGGAAACCATTGCAGAAAACCATTGGATACAACACAGAAATCAACAGACAGGGGTGCTCAGTCTGAATGAATATGGCCCTAACAAGGCCCTTGGATCTATGGTTTAGGTAACACTGCAGAAAAGAAGGTAGAAAAATAGTAAAGGCCATAATACCAGAAAGCATGCTGTGAAAGAGTCTCTCCTAAGTATGTCTGCATAAACAAGTCCATAAAAATGGCAACATCATTTTTATTTTTTTGTTAATGTCAAAGGAGGAAATTTTTATGGGGCTCTACCCCTAGACAATGAAGTATAAGTAACTGAGTTTTTTGTTTGTTTTTATAAATCAAGGCTGAGAAATAGTTCAGTGGTAAAAAGTATATAGTATTCTTTCACAGGAACTTAGTTCAGTTCTCAGCACGTACTGAATAGCTTACAACCACCTTATCTCTAATTCCAAGCATAGCTGACAACTCTCTAATCATGTGCAAATATCAACACACATACACACACACACACACAAACACAAGCGCACACACATCATTTAAAGCAATAAAAATTAGCCTAAAAATAAGGTAAAGCCATGTGTGGTGGAATAGAATAATCATGACACTTAGGAGGCAGCAACAGAAGAAGGAAGAGGAGGAGGAGGAGGTGGAGGAGGAGGAGGAGGAGGATGAGGAGGAGGAGGCAGATCTTTGTGAATTCCAGGTCTGTCTATTCCACAAAGTGTGTTACAAGGCAGCTAGAGCTATATAGAAAAAGATCCTATCTCAAATTAAAAAAAAAAAAAGGAAGAAAGGATGAAATGAGATTTTTGTATTGGCAAAATATTTTCTTTGGAAACTGAAAGAATATTCTAACAAAGAAAATATGTAATATGTTTTAAGATGGTGAAAAATGGGCAAAGACTTTAGGTGGAATGTTTAGAATAGCATATAGGGGTTCACATCTAGAGTCTTTAAAAGCTAGTGGAATAGAGGTTGGGGTCTATCATGCAGAAGGTATTCAAAGTTCTTCAAATTAATTAATTGTAAAAAAAGATCATGAGCACAGTTGAAAAGGGACAGGTTTGCGCTAAGCTGATAAAGTCTAAGCTTCAGGGTACCTTACTTTCTAAGAAACTCTCTACAGTCAGGGGGTGAGGGGCTCTGTTGATGTGAACAGCCATTGGCATTCAAAGAACATTTGAGATGAGACACTTTAATAATAAAACAAATAAAGAACTTTAGTAGTAATGTCCCAAATCCAGCAGAAAGTTATGAAATTTTATATCTCATTTTCTGTAATTAAGAAGTTAGAGAGACACTAATAAATTGCCAATAATATATCCACATTCTGACAATTAAATGATATAGATATTGTTATTTCTTATTTCTCTTCATACAAAAAGAATAAGAAAAATGTGATTGTGGTAGTTTACAGGGATTTGAAATTTTAATTTGTTTTAATTGATGTCCTCATTCTAAATGTTGACTTTTGGATTGAATTTATATTTATAATTCTAAATTACTTTCTATCAGTTGATAAAGCCTGACCTGATTTAGGAAGATAAACCAGCATAAAGACATGTCTTATCAGACACACCTTCTCTTGACTATGGTGAACGATCTTTCCTATGTTCTGTTTAATGTGCTTTTCTGTATCTATTGAGGATGTTGACCATTATTTCAGAGATATTAGCCCAAAGTTTCCTTCTCCTGCAATGTTTTTCTGTGGTTTCAATAACAAAGCAATAACAACAAATTTGGAAATATTTTTGCAATATTTCTATTTTTTGAAAGAATAACTGACTTTATTTCTTTAAGTACATGATAAAATTCAACCACGAAATCGCTGAATCTTGAAGTTTTCATAGTTTTCATGTATGAAAATCAATATATCTGTTAATCTATTTTAACAGAATGAAAGAATATACATGCATATATGCATACACTATACATATATACATACATATGTACATACATACACAGACAAACAGAAACATACATATATGTGTCCTGAAACTGTAGAATAGAGAAAACATTAGGAATAGCTTCCTGATATTGATCAATGCAAATAGGTTTTTTGCATGTAACTCTAAAAATGCAGACAACAAAACCCAAAGATAAACAAATAGGGTTACATTAACATGAAAGCTTACATGAACCAGAAGAAACAATTAATTGAAAAAACACAATTAAATAATGAAAGAGATATTTGCAAAACATGCATTTAGTAAGGAAGGAGTTAATAACAACTCAATGGCAGAAAAATAAATTTGCTTGATTAAAACAGGCAACATTTCAATAAAGACTTCTCAACAGAAAAAAGTAAACAGTCAATAGGAATATGAAATAATGTTTAACATTAGTAATTAGGAAGGAAGTTTTAATTAAATCTAAAATGAAAGGAATTTCAAATTAGCAGGATGCAAGTACAGACTTTAGGTTGAAAGTTTGCAAAGCAAGGTTCTTGTCTTAAAGAATAAGGTCCTTAAAGAGCCTGTAATAGAGACACATATCAATCAGACATAAAACACTGAAAATGCTTTTCATTTAAATGAGATTTCTAATGTGTTTTGTTAATGTTGCTGTTCTTATTTTTTAAAGAAGATTTATTTTTATATATTTGAATACACCGTCACTGTCTTCAGACACACCAGAAGAGGGCATCAGACCCCATTATAGATGGTTGTGAGGCACCAAGTTGTTGCTGGGAATTGAACTCAGAACCTCTGGAAGAGCAATCAGTGCTCTTAACCACAAACCCATCTCTCCAGTCCGTTGTTTTTTATTTTTTAACACAAGACCTTTTGTGCTCCAGGCTGGCTTCATACCTACCACATAGCTGATGATGGCATTGAACTTCTGATCCTCAGGATTCTACCTTCCAAGAGCTGGGATAATGGAGATATACCACCATGCCTAGCATTCTGTAGTGCTCAGAATTTAGCCTGGGGATTATTCATGCTAGACAAGCCCTATACCAATTGAGATATATTCTCAGCACTAATCAGTTCTGGAATTGATTACTTTTGGGCAAAGAGATTGGTGGTAAATATACATAAGCAAGGTAGTACATTAATTATTTTCCTTATTGTTCTGTGACATTATTTCCTCTTGGAAATAATGGTAACGTGTGGGAAGAATGCTTTGCTTTGGCTCACAATTAAAGAAGTTACAGCCATTGTAATAGAGGAGGCTTGGTAGCTGGGACTCCATCTGTAGCATCCAGAACTTGTGAGCCTGCTGCAGATCCACAGATTGGGAAGCAGACAACTTGGGAAAGAATCATAGCAAAGCTGATAATGCTGGAGAGATGGCTCAGTGGTTAAGAGAATTGGCTGATCTTTCAGAGGTCCTGAGTTCAATTCCCAGTATCCACATAGTGGCTCACAACCGTCTGTAATGGGATCTGAAGCCCTCTTCTGGTGTGTCTGAAGAGAGTAATAGTGTACTCATATACATAAGTAAATAAATCTTTAAAAAAAGAATAGAAAAGAAATCCTGCCTCCAAGCAAGGATTCAAGCCTACTTCTTCAAGCCAGATTCTACTGTAAAAGGTTTCACAGCCTCCCAAAATTAGCTGGAGACCAAAAGTTCACAGGCATCCATCTATAGTGTCAATATAGAAATGCAACTCTCACCTCAAAGCAGCTAAGAGACAGTTTAGTTGGAACAAAATTTGAGTGACCATAGTCCAGACACAAAGACTTAGGTTAGCCCGTATTTTGTGTTTCCACTTAAGAGTTAGGTAAATTTTTATAGTAACGGAATGAAAAGTCATAAATCAAGGCACTTCACAATACATTGGTGAAAATTGTTAATAGGATTTTTTTCTTGGTGATGCAAATATAGGCCAGATCAGACCAGATTAAAAGCAGATAAATGCAGGTTTATTAGGCGCTATTCCCAGGTGAGTTCACCAGTCCAAAGGAATGGGACTAAGGAAGTTGCATCCGCAGGCTAAGGCAAGGGTGTTTTATAGACTTTAGGTGAGGGGTGATGACATGTCAGCAAGAAGCTGGGATTGTGTGCATATATGGTCAAAGCTGAGCATTTAAGATGGGATTTGTGTAGCTGGCAACATCAAAAGAAGAGGTTTTCAGGAATGCAGAACTGTGTTCTTGGTGCTTTTTCTTTGTTTAAAGGCTTTCTGAGCAGGTGGGGTTGGAAAGAAGGGGAGGAACAGTGTTTCCCAGCTAGTATGAGTGAACAAGGGTTCCAACCAAACAATTGTAAGTAGGTAGGATATAGTAAGGCAGAAAACTTCAGTTAAATGTGTCATATTCTCTTGGCCTTTTGGTTTTAGAAACTGGGTTTCATTAAGTTAGCCATCTCAAAAATTTTTAGTTAATCTTTTAGTTATGGGACATTAGTGCAGACAGAGGTGGGAAAGAAGTGGATATTTCAAGGATCCAAGCTATTATTATTAGGCTTAGGACCTGCAACCTTATTATATCTCCATGATGGTTCATATTCTAAATGGTATATTAGCCTTATAGAAGGTTCAGTTGAAGATTCAATTACTTCTTGGGACCTTTTGTTTCCTGTGGAGATATTTCACATTAGAATCACAATGTTCTTCTCTCGATTCATGTATACTAACTGGCATCTCACAATGCTAATTGCATCATCCAATGTCAAACATTCACCTACTCTTAATAGTATCAGCTGTTCAAATGTTGAAAGCCCCAAATCTCCCTTAACATAATCTTTTAACTGTGAGCCACTATAAAATGAATTCTGATTTGATATGCCAATTTGTGTGTGTGTGTGAGTGTGTGTGTGTGTGTGTGTGTGTGTGTGTGTGTATATATATATATTATATATATATATATATATATACATATACACATATATACATACTTACATATATACATATGTGTGTATGTATGTATATATTAATAATTTGTGCCCAGTAAACATTTTGATTCCAATGGAAAGGAACAGGAGCACAACGAGGGGAGGTTGGACTAAAGCAACATCAAATCCAACAGGGTAAACATGCCCAACATCCAGGGGGTAACAGCATCTTCTGTACTCAGTTGGTTTGTGTTACCCCCTCTCTTATAGCCCTGTTGCCTACAGCACATTCTGGCCTTACTTAGTGACTGTAACTTTCTTTGGCAGATATTGTGTAGCAATTTCCTCTCTGATTAAAACTTCCTATCAAAGAGAAAGGTTTGTTGAGACACAGGATGTTGGAGGAGAGATAAAATAAGAGAGTCCAAGGGGGAAAACTGCTTTAGACACAGGATGTTAGAAAGGAGTGGAATAAAAGGATGTTTTTCAGGGAGGTGAGAAATTCCATCCTGTCTGAAGTCTCATTAAGCCCAGGAAGTAAACAACTCAAAGGCTTCAGGAAGTTCCTAAACTAATCAGATACACTAGACTCCTCCTCCTCTGAGCATGAGTAAGCTGTAAGTGCTGCTAAGAGAATTTTCTCAGAGAAGCTGAAGTGCCTAGAGTTCACTTATGGATCTGTTAAGCTTACTGGAAAAAAACTTAATAACAGAGCTTCCTAAAAGAAGCAGAAATCAGTCAAGTCACCTGAGAGAATCATAGATCAACTGAGCTACCTATACAGGAGGCTCAGATTCTTTGAACTGCCTAACACTCTACAACATATTGATCATCCTCAAAGTTGTGTAATACTCAGCGTATGTCCAGATGTCATGAACTGTCATGTGGTGTGGTCTTTGGTAATGTAACTTCCCTTGAAACATTTCGGTTCCTGTAAGTAATACCTCAGAAATAGTCTTATAAATGATTTCAATAATAAGACATTAGTTTACCAAGTTGAACTTTGGTGATACCCTTACTGTTAGCATTCTGTTAAACTCCACCTCCACAGTTACCTAGCAACAGCTAGTATGCTCCTCCCAAAGCTACCTGAGAACGGCCAGGTAGCCCTGCCCACTATTATAAGAGGGGCTGTCTGGCCCCTCCTCTCTCTCTTGCTCTCTTGCTCCTCTCTTGCTCTTGCTCCTGGGACCCAGGCCTGCAGGTCGTATCTCCCTCTCCCCTCCCCCCTTCACGTGGTCATGGCCGGCCACCACCTTCACCTCTCTCTGTTCTCTCCTCTGCCCTAAATAAACTTCTCCTCCTGGAACCCTCTGCCGCCGCTGTTTTTCTTTTTTTAAAAACACTTACTGTGGCCCTTTCTTGGATGAGTAAGATTTTCTTCACTTCTCTCCAAGAACAGTGTGCAGATGACCCACAGTCTTAATATCATCAATATCCTGGTGTCTTCATTCCGACTTAGGCATCATCTTAGAGCTCCACATATTAGCCTTGTAGTCTGTCTGAAGGATACTCTCTGGTCCACATTACCTGGGTTAACATGATTGCATTGTAGAGCCTTGCCATAAGTCTTCATAACACTCTCATTCTGACATTCTCCATGCCTTCAAATGCAGTATCATAAAGATGTCAGAGTCCTACTGCAAATTTGAAAGCAGATTGACTGCCTCTTCAAAGCTGCACGTGTTTTTGTCTCAGTACTTGACTTGAAAAAATAATGTTGTTTGCTTTATTAATGTGACCTAGGCCACTATATTCTTTGATATTCTGTAGTTGTATTTTTTTAATGAAAAATTTCAAATATGGACCCTGTAGATTCACAGTGTGGAGAATTGCCTTCAAGGAATCTTTCTTACTGCCCCAGGTCAAACTGGGTATTTTATAAGGGCACTAAGGTCTTCCAATAGGTACTGCTGCTTTGTCAGTCCTGCTATATACTTCAAACACAACTGTGTAGTGCCTTTCCTTTAACATACACAATCTCTCTCTCTCTTTCTCTTTCTCTCTGTCCTCTCTCTCTCTGTCTCTCTCTCTGTGTGTCTCTCTCTGTCTCTCTCTCTCTGTCTCTCTCTCTCTCTTTCTCCTGTAATGAAGATATATAAAGCCATGTTAAATGGTATTCATGGCACATCCTACATATTATGCTGTCTTGAAATTTCCTCCACCATGTGTGTGTGTGTGTGTGTGTTGTGTGTGTGTGTATCAGCTTCATTCAAAATTTAGGACATGGCCAGGTTCTTTGTCACTTGAATTCAATGTACAACATTCTAGGACTCTAGGACTTCTGTAGACTTCAGTGCCAGCTTGTTGAATAGGTTTCTGGCCCACAAACCAATTCCAAAGTCCTACCTATCATGTCTCTAGTTACGTTTATTATGGCTGCTTCTCTGTGCTAGTTTTCTATATTATTTTCTTTTCTCATCATTCTTATGGGATAGCTGATGGAAACAATGTACAGGCAAAAGATTTTATGAAATACTGTCCATCATGATGGAGAAGGTATGTTGGCTAGGGATATATTTTTGAAGTTGGGAACTATGGTACAATTTCTTCATATCTCAGTAGTCAAGTGAGAACCAGAGAACAGAATGTGAGTTGCCAGGGGCTAAGGGAGGAGTAGTAAGGTTTGAGCTGACCATAGTATATAAAAATTGGTTTGTGTATCATAAATATATTCAGAAATCTGTTGTATAGCAATGTAGTCTGAGTTAATAACTTTAAGTATTAAAATTATAAATAAAGTAAATTTACAATATTCTCAGTATGTATGAGGTGATGCAATGATAGATATTAGTCATTTTACAATGTATACATGTACTAATATACCATGCTGCACAAGATGAGTGCATATATATATGATATATTTTATGATATATGACATATATCATCAAATAAAAAATTAAAATGTAAGGGCATACATGTTTAGTGAGAATAAACATAAATTGCAGTGTTATTTACATTGACGATTAGAACATATGGGCACCGAGACAATGCACAATAGCTGTGGAGCTATCAGCCTTTCATCTCAGAAAAGAGGATGTAGGAAACGATGAAACTATATACACACGAGGAATTCAGCTTCACAGTGTTTGTAGTTGACACAAAGGGAAATAGCTAAAATCTCAAAAAAGCAGATTGTAGACAGGAGGAAACTGAGCAGGGAAAGAGCATTTGCAAGATTGTTCATTATGTCATAAATACAGGCAGACCAAATATCTCCAGGCACTCTTAGGTCATGTCTGAGATAAACCTGAGTGAGATCGTGAAATTTCAGCTGAATATTCAAAGCTGTGTATATAAGCATAACTAGGATATTTCAAGATCGTTGAATTGCATTACCATGTCTTCTTTTAACTTCAAGCATGGTTGTGTGCATGTCAGTCTGGGTCATTCTGAGGGTGATTTTGCAACTCTGTTTAGAGCAGGCAAAGAAAGCACAGGATTTGGATCGTCTTAGTACCTCTGCTGTCAAGGGAAAAAGACAATGACCTGTGTTCAATAGACGGATTTCCTCTTTCTCCCAGCCTATAGAGACTCTTTGCCAGATCTCTTTCACCATGGGATGAGACTGTAAGAGTGACTGAATTTGGTCAATGGAATATAGGCAAGAAGTGATATGAGAAAGCCATTTCTAGTCTGGCCATGCCCAGCATTCTTTAAATGACTTCTCAGGCTCCTTTTTTTTTTTTTTTTTTTTTTTTTTTTTTCTATCTGTGTCTTTCTTAGACAAAGACCTATTTCCGATCTCTAAGACAACAGAAGACACTGACACCATATTGACAATAGAAGAAAATTGGCCTCTATATTCCACTTGGACTGCCATTTTCCAGACTGTCAATGGGAGAAAGTAATGTAATGTAAAAAAAATTTTTTTGTAAGGTAAAATTTGGAATGTGTGTGGCTGGTTACAGAAAGCATATCCTGCTTCATAAAGCACATGGTTAA
Source organism: Mastomys natalensis (assembly GCA_021653895.1). Lineage (NCBI taxonomy): Eukaryota > Metazoa > Chordata > Mammalia > Rodentia > Muridae > Mastomys > Mastomys natalensis. The sequence goes on along the minus strand of JAJTUV010001901.1, from coordinate 111,195 downwards.
AAATCTGAGCCTCAGTTTCACTATCTGTCCTACAATTCAATGGCTCTCATAAAGACTGAGTATATAGCATGTCTACATACACAGACATTCTGTGTTTATTCTCATCTCTGTTCATTTCATGCTCACAAGCAGACTTGGGCAAGGCTGTCCCATTGCACATCTCCATAAGTTGCCATATAATTTTATGCATGGGTCAAGCACAATATGAATCATGGCTTTCTCTTGTGCTCCCCATTCCAGACACCTGAGTAATATTTAAAGATAGAGCATAGTTACTTCCAAATAAATGTGACAAAAGCAATTGTTATCACTTTTAAAAGATTAAGTAAAGTAAAAATGATTTTAAAAGTGAAACAATTTATAGCTTTTCTATCATGGCTTGGTAATGTCCTTGTACATAAAAACAAAGGATATTTAATCTCTTATTTAAATTGTCTGATTACTCCTCTGTTCTGATAATAAAAAACAGCCCATAGGTATCTTATTTGATATCGAGTAGACAAAAGAAAGTCTGATCAAGATTCAGCTTTAGTATTTAGGTACATTTTATGCTAATTGAGACCTAAGCTTCCCCAGCAACAGTTGCTACCAAGTCAGTTTGCTCTTCAGATGCCTATGGCTGGAATTGAATGTGTATCAACTGGAACTGATTACTTGAAACTTGAACAGTTCGGGGTTTAATAGAGTTAATTTGGGCATACTACCTACCACCAGGCTGTGTGTGTTTTCAAAGTCATATAAGAGCCAGTATTTTAGGCAATGCAAGGGGGGAGGCATTGTCACTGTGTGCTCCAACAGTCTAAAAGGCAATCTGATGAGCCCTCACAGCAGATTTCAATCTACAGGAAGAAACTGGTAGCAGCAATTGCAAAGGAATGCATTTTTAGAAGGTGGCTTCCTGTAGCCATTTGCCTTCCATTTGTGTGAACATCTGAACAGAGAAAAAGAAAAATGACAACATTACTAGATTCTGACATCTGGAAATTGTGAAACATGCAGCTTTTACACTAATTTAATGCACATTCTCACATTACAGTAATGTTTAACAGTTACCCATGTGCACAGAGAGTGATGTAAAGGAATTTGCAACACAGCTCTCGCTTGCAAAGACACTGTGCAGACTCATTAGTTATTCCTAACTTCCCAATGTGGACTGGAAAGAGGATTTAGGACCTACTCATTCCAATAATATTTTTTTATATATGGGAAACTGAGTCTCAAGTGGAGGGTGACTGTAATGATGAAACAGACAACAGACAACAGCGTGACAAAGCACAAAGTCCCCACAGGATGCAAAGATACTATGACATACTTCAATGAGCTTTTTATTTGCCTTGTAACAATAGCCCTATTTCTGTTTGTGCCCAGACTAGACAAAGAATGAAAGCAGATGGTTATCTCAGATCACTAGCTCCTTTTTTTTTTTTTTTACTTGATCAGGTGACGGCTAGCAGAGTGTGATTTTTATCCATCAGCACCCAACCCTGTCAAATCATAGCTTAGGATCATGTTTTACGTTTTTAATACATACACACACACAACACACCACACACACACACACACACACACACACATACTATATATATATATAAATTATATATATATATATATTTGCAATCTGCATGCTTCCTACTGTCTTTCTAAATGTCTGTGTGACAAGTGAGTGAAAAATCAGTGCCACGCACAACGTGAAGGCATCTGGAGTAAAGACTCAGCTACCCACATGTCTGTGGGGACATTCCAACTCCCTGTTATTCTCACCTGTAAACTGAGAAGAGGCAGACAGGAGCAGAGCTAAGGTGCTACAAGATTTACAACTTTATATTAAAAAAAAAAAGATTTCATCTCATGCCAACTCCACAACACAAGGATTTTTTTTTTTTTACAAGTAAATGCAATAATTAATGTGTCAGCCCGGGAGAATGCCTCTGGAGCAGTCATTCATGTGTCTGGGTTTCCAAAGGGCCACGCTAGACAGACTCTCATAATAATTAACAAGGAGAAATTCTGTCAGGCACTCAGTTGCTATTAGGCCTTGTTTTAAGTATAAGCTCATTTAGTCCTCTGAACTGGATGAGTTCATACAATTGCCATCATTATGCATGTGAGGAATTGGAGGTGGAGAAGAGGAAATGACTACCCAAGGCAATGATGGCTTAACCAGGATTAAGTGTCAGATGATCCAGCTTTGGGGCCTAGGCTCTTTACCACTCTGCAAAAATATTTGTAACCAAAGGACAAGGAAGCTCAAAAAAGAGACCTGGAGAGATACAGGCATAAAAACATACTTCTTTGGCTTGACTATCTGTACTCCCAAAAAGTGTCTGTAAGCACTTGATCCCCAGTGCAGACAGTAATCGCTCTAGAGTCCTATGAAAGGGTTAATTGGAATGAGATCTGATCCTTTTTGCCTCTATGCCTCCTTCTTTATGAGTAAATGATGTTGAGAGGCAACATAGAACAGCAAGGTGCTGTCTTGAAAGGACAGACTATTCCTTAATAGATGTCAAATTTGCTTTTGTCTTAATCTTCTATTTTTCATCCCTCACAACATTTGACAGTATACTTTACCCAGTTCCCAAATTATCCAATTGTTACAGCAGCACATAGTGACTCATATAAGTATCGGAGATGAGAGTAATAAGCATTATTCATAGAACATATTCTCTGCCACACACTATGCCAGGTGACTTCCCTCCTTCAGTTCCAACTTGATAATTCCTTCAGCAAACATTTATTTGGGACTGCAGTGGGGTAGCTATAAGGAACCTCAGAGAATTAAATCCATACTTTATAATCTAAAAACCATTTCTGGATACATTTTTTAAAATCTATCCTGTGGAGTTTTTTTAAATCAAACTGTGGAGTTTCTAAGTGATAATAAGTCCAATTTAAGCCCAGTCCCAGAGGATTTCAAAGGATGTTACATCTACTATTAATAAAAGGCTTTGTGGTATCAGTCAGAATCTAGGAAATGCATTTACTCTGGAATAGTTTGGTGTTGCTTTGATATAAATACCATCTCACACTCAGCCCTGAAGACATTTTGAGTAGAATTTTGTGTTTGTTTTAGTGTGTGTGTGTGTGTGTGTGTCATTAGAGATAAAGGCACAGAAGTAGGCAATGCTCTGAAGCATGGAAGTAAGTTATTCGGCACTTTTATCACCTGGCAATTCATCTGTTGTTTGCTGTCATTGCTACATTGAGAGGCAAGCAGGGTGAGGAGCAAGTAGAGAATGACATTATAAAAAGTAGTTGGTCACTGGGCACCAAATGAAGGAAACACACCCATGCCTCTAGGATGAATCAGGATTTAGTGACTTGCAAAATGTCAGGCTCTAAGATGGATGGGTATTTAGTGATTGGCAAGGTGTCAGACTCTTGGGTGAATTGTCATTTTCCAATTGGCCATGTGTCAGGTTTCTAGAGAAGAATTAAAGACCCTAGGGGTCAGGGTAGATGAAGGACTCTGGGAGTCAGTCTCACCAACTCTGAAGTAGGTGCCTGAGTTCCAGCACAGGCCCAGATTGTAATAGATAAATGATCTTTTGCATTAGGACAAGTCGATGAAAGACTGAAAAATTGAAATTGAATATAATAAAGGGGACCTTAGATGGAAATCCCTACTTCCTTTTTTTTATTTTTATTTTTTTTTTTTAGGTTTTTTGAAATAGGGTTTCTTTGTGTAGCCCTGGCTGTCCTGGAACTCAGAAATTCGCCTGCCTCTGCCCCCCAAATGCTAGGATTAAAGGTGTGCGCCACCACTGCCTGGCCCCTACTTCCTATATAGATTTTTGGAGTTTTTTATTTTCACACACACTATCTTAGTCAATCTCTCATAAGAAGAGTGTTTTTCCTTCTGATAATACTTATAAGATAATGAAAACTTAAGAAATTTAAATAATAATGAGAATTCTTTAGAGAAATACAACTGATATGAGGATATGCAGGTATATAAGGAGATCTATTACAATAATTAGCTCATATCAGTATGGAAGCTGAAAAGTTTCCCGAAATACCATCTACAAATGGGAGAACCAGGAAAGACAGTGGTACAGTTTGAGCCCAGGCCAAAGGCCTAAGAACATACATGGAGAGGATTGTTGGAAATCCAGTATCTGTATGGTCTGATAACTTCAAGCTTTTATTGTCCCAGGAAGGAGAAAAAAATATAGATAAATGTCTCAAAATAAATAGAGAGGAAGTGAAAGAGGTTTATTAAGAGAGACCTATAGAGACAAAGAGAAACAGAGTTCTTCAAGTGGTAGGGATTTTTGTTTGTTTGGTCTGGTATGGCTTGGTTTGGTTTTCTGAAAACATTATCATAGTCATATCCAGAAATGTTTTATCAGATATTTTTAGTTAAAACATGAAACCATCTGCTATAGATGATTGACATAAGCTTATATCAGGCTTTAACCAAACATAAGAAAATTTATCTTAACAATTTTACTTCTCTATTAACTGCTTAAGTTGAAATCCTTATCTTACATATTAAGATGGACAGTCACTAGTTAGTACTAGTGATATTTGGATAAAGTTCAAATGATGTAAAATCTACAATGGGTAGCATCCCATGCCCATGGACTATGCCAGGCTGAATGGGTGGGAGTGAGCCTCTCTCAACTGCCCTGAAGACTGCTGTCTGAGTTCAGTTGTATCTGCCAAAATGAAACATCAAATTCTTAATTCATGATGCCTATGAATATGGCCTCATGTATAAATAGGGTCTTTGTCTCTATAATTAATCATCTTTAAAGTGAGTCTTTCTTAAATCCTGTTAGTAGAGGAAGAAAAGGGAAATTTGAGGCACATAGAGACACCAAGAGCAAGGGAGAAAGGTCATGAAAAAATAGATGTGGAGATTTTTAAATTTCTTTTATTTTATTTAATCTTATGTTTATGAGTATTTTTCCTGCCTGAATATCTGGGTATCATATCATACTTGGCATACATAGAAACCAGAAGAATGCATCAAATTCCCAGGAACTGGAGAGATAGATAGTTATGACACACTATGTAGGTGCTAGGAATCAAACCCAGGACTTCTGGAAGAGCAGCAGATTCTCTGAACCACTAATCCACTTCTCCTCCCTGAGGCAACAATAATACCATTCCTTTTAAAAGTCATGGCATATCAAAGACTACTGACACTTACCAGGCACAAGGAGAAAGATATAAAACACAAGCTCCCTTACAATCTCACAGGGATTCAGTCCTGCTTCTTCTAGACAAGTGACCGGAAACAGGTGGACTAGAACACAGCTGATGAATTCATCTCATGATTGACTGTTGCCAATATAGTGCCTCAAGAAGAATCTAGTGGTTTCCAAACTCTATCTGTCCATTCTGGTTAAGTTTTCCTGCAAGAGAAGAGGATTCTGAGCAGATACAGTCCTAAACAGTCAGTCACTTTGCGGGGAAAGTTTCTGGTAACAAAGCAAACACTCATTCTTTCTCATGCCCAGTACTCTGGAATAATAGGGCAAGCAATCAAAACCCAGAGAACAACAGTCAGAATTTGGGTACAGCCATGGCTCTTTGAATCAAAAGACAAGAGGGAAATAGTATTCAACTGGGACAGTAAAGAGACTTATAAGGACATCTTAATACCATTAACACAGTGAGTCCAGTAGCTGTCTATCGAGTGTCATGCCTAGTTAGAAGAGCTGCTGTGTGGTTCTGTGTGTGTGTGTTTCAAAAGTTCTCCCAGGCTCATTTTATGAAATGAAAATAGATTTAATTACTCTGATCATTCTATTAAGTTCAATTACTTTTTTTTTTAACAGAAAATACTGTATAATAGAAAGTATCAACTGGGTTTTCTATTGTGTATTTCCTAAAGACCTTAGAAAGTCCAACTACCTTGCCCATAGACACTCATTCACTTATTTGTTCAAAAGGACTTTGGTAAGGTTGGGATCATAAATTAATAGTAGGGTGCTTACTTATCGTGATCTGGGTTCAGTTCCCAGCATAAAAAAAAAAAAGAAAAAGGAACAAAAAGCATGCAGAGCCTATTATAGCACTGTACACACCCAATACTCTTTTCAGAACATAGCCAATGAATTTTTCTTAACTTAGGATAGGAACATAAAATTATGATTAATCATTGATCATTGTAGTAATCTCCCCTTCCATTTCTTCATTAGGAATCAAAACTTCAATAATCCAGTCCCTAAAAATATTTACACCATAATTTAAAAATCAAGGGAAAAATATTCGATGAAATAAGGAGAGTTTTCCATGATAAAATTTGAAGATGACATTAAAAATTAAAACATGTTTAAGTTTTCTGTATGTCAAAAACCCACCATGAAGTAAACACTGAATAGGATCAGCACTATGTTTGGACTTCCTTGTGGAACAAATATGCTTATGTTGGCTGCTACATCAATCATTTTGTTTACTGGTACATTATTTATTGATTAGATTTATTTTATTTTCATCTCTGTATATGTGTGAGTATGTGCATACCCATGTGCAGGTGCTTGCCAAAGCCAGAAGAGGTTATTGGACTAGAGTTACAGGTAATTGTGAGCTGCCAAACATGGGTGCTGGGAACCAAATGCTAGTGATTTGGAAGAACTGCAGGGACTCTTAGTCACCAACCCTTCCTTCATCCCCTATTGACTGGTATAGATTGGGAAATTTAAGTTTGCATCCTTGATACCAACTTCCAACTAGTATGTACATGTGCTTTAATATACTCTATCATAAAATATTTATGAAAACCTTATGTCATATAGCATATTCAGAAACTACCTTTGAAAGACATGTAGGATCTGAGAAGTTGGGGAGCTTTTTCTACACAATAGAGCACATAAGTCCAGGGTGAGATTCAAGGATATCTCTGCCTGCCTTCTATATTCCGTACCAACCAGGAGATTCTCCACCTTCCTCTCTTAGAAAACAAGTTACATTTATAATGATCTTTGCCTCTTCCTCTTCACCTTCTTTTCCTTCATCTCTACCCACAGGTATAACTTTGTAAATGTTTGATATGATGGGGAAAATGGAATACACAGTATAAATGAGTTTACTTTTCTCCCTTGAAAGTTAAATCCCTTGTCATCTTGATGCTGCAGACCAAAAACTTTGACTTTTATATAGAGTTATGTTATTGTAACCATATTCTGACATATAAGGATTGGTTCTATATCTTCATAATGTAAGCAGTCACACCGGATAGATAGATAGATAAATTCTAAAGTTTTCTAGACATAATAAAGAGAGTTTATGTCTTGTGGATTTTTTTGATGCTTAAACAATTTATTATCTGTCTGTTCTGTTTACTTTGAGCTGAATTCTCACTTACTATAATAAAGGACTATTTCATCTGATTTGGCCCTCGAAGAGGCAGAATTTGTCATTTCCTTGAGCTGTGCACTTTATGTGTGCTACTGTATGACATGCCAGCTGTACATACTTGGCAATCATACAACCCCCAGGCAATGCAGTCTCTGAATAAATATAATGCAAAAGAAAGAAGGTAAAAAGCTTTTCTTTATTAAGTGAATTGCGGAGTCTTAGATAAGAAATAGGTCATCATAAAATGTATTTTATTGTGATTTTTTTTTCCTCTTTTACTTTTTTATTGTTTTGTTTCCCATGTTTTAGTTTTATTCTTTATATCTTTTTATTGAGTATTGAATGTATGTAAATAATTAAATACAATCATAACTACCCTTATTTCCACCTTCTCTATCCCATATTCCCCCCAACACATTCATCTCCTCACTATTAAGGTCTTAAAAAAAAAAACACCATTATGAGATGACACCTTAGTCTATGGGAGTGCCCTCATTACACAGTAGACTAAAGTAGGAAGTTGACATTTACAATATTCCATGATTTAGCATGGCCATAGGTAAAGAAACACAAGCCAACCAGAGTCTTCCTCAGACTGAACATTGCCACAGGACACTTAAAACCCTGGCACAGGTTGACCACGAAGAAAATTAAGAATGGATTCAAATTAGACATATATAAATCTAAGAAATTGCATGATTTCTTGATCCAGTTGCTTGAGCTCTAGTGATGTCCTATCATTCACTTTAGCACACATGCTTTTGCTGTATACTGGTGTATACACCATGCTTATATCTTGGGTAGAAAGATAAATAATACATAGTATGTTTTCTGGAGGAAAGAAATAAATAGATGAGTACACATTTATAAATCACAGGAAAGAAAATGATGAAGTCCAGAGAAAAGCTAGGCAATATATAATTGTCATTTGCCATGGGTGATTTCTTTGAGTTTGTAGGAAATGAGACATTTGTAAATTGTCAGGAAGAATAAGAAGAATTTCTAAACTCTCAGAGACAGGGAATATATATTCACCTTGGTGGAGAGACTTAACCAAAAGAGAACCATGGATTGAGGCAACGTGAGTTTCAGAATTTGCCTGAAGTACCTTGTGAAAGAACAGCTAAAGGCACACATGGATTGAGACATTTTATTTTCTATTTGTTAGCATGGGTGGGAATTTGCATTTTCTTTCTACAGGCCATATAAAAGTCAAGACATATAGTCAGGACATAAAAGACAGGCATAAGCATGCAGATCAGAATGCATACATGTGTATGCCTCTTTGCATAGGAAGACTGTGGTCTCCTGAGGAAGAAGGCATAATCATTAGCATAATATTCCTTGCTAGCTGCTTAGAATACATAATAGCACCCTTGAATTAATACTATTAGGGAATATGTTTGTGTGTGTATCTGTACACACACACACACGCATATACATCTCGTTTTAATGAATAGAAGCACATGAAGTACAAATAAATGTTGAGGTATTTATACTTAGTGACACAAAATTTTTCTTTTTCAATATTCTACAAAGAAGAAAAATGGTATATATTTATAGTGAACAATGTAGGGAAATATTTAAGGGAATGAGGGCAGGGAATGCAATTAGAAAATTAGTACACAATACTACTAATAAAATTATGGAATTTATGAGGATGCGATGGGAGAGGTACATTTTAGAATACATGTCAATAAAGAAAATTGTTGTTTGTGGATTTATGATGTACCTGTAAGTATCAATTCTGCAATACTCAATGAAGGCATTTTTTTCAGTTTTTAAAGATACGTTCATTTATTTTAAAGCAGTAATGTAAAATTGGGATAGGATGATCATGAAAATAAACCCATAATCTAAGTGAGCAGAGACTTACTCAGAGAGTTCTGGGATTTGAGAATAACTAAGACAAGAGCAAACTTACCTCTTCCAGCTTTTCTCACTCTGGAAGATACTTGCAGAATGAAGGCAAAGTGGTGTGTTTATGTTCTAAAATTATCTATTATCTTTTCTCTTCTGTCGTCTTTGACAGGTAGGTGCTAAATGAAAATGGCAGAATATCTGTAAGTTAAGTGAACATAAAAGGTGATTTTTAGCACCTCAGCATAGCTCAATGGTAGGAAAACCAGACTAGCTGCTAGAACTCAGCACTACAAACTCCAAAGTGGTTTGACCCCCATCTCTCTGAGAATTGGCTTTTACTCTATAAACCACTGTAATATGAGAAATTGCAGTAGGGAAACTTTGATCTATACTTTACATACAGTGGTTCTGTATGGACTATATGATTCTATAAATTACTATATGATTCCATAATGATTATAATATCAAAAAGTTGCCCTTAGACTTCCTCTATTAATCAAGGCTTTGATATGTGCTCTATAAGATTACAGCAATAGTTTCACAGAAACTATTCCCTTCCCATCGTATTTCAGGAATTGATTTGTGTTCTGGATGCTGTGACTGCAAATGTACTGATGTTGTCCAAAAGCTATCCTTGAAACTCCAAAGAACAGAGATGAAATAAGTAAATTTGTTATGCATGAATAGCCTGTGACCTTCCTAAAAAGACTGATACAAGAACAGCCTATAGCTGCTGTGGTAAATTCTGATGATTTAATTCTTCAAAAGTATGCTTAAGGGAAGCTGGGGAGATGGCTCCATAAGTAATGTACTTGCTATGCAAGCATGAGAACCTGAGTTCAGATCCCTAGCAATTATGTGTTGAACCCCATGTAGCCATAACTCCTTGACTTGCAAAAGAAGGGAGCAAAGACAGGCAGATCCTGGGTGCTTGCTGACCAGCCTGTGTAGCCCAAACTACCAGCTCCGGGTTTAGGAAGAGAATCTGTCTCAATAAGAATGATAATAAGATAGAGAGTGAGAAAAGGGGATACTCATCTTGGACCACTATCTTCCATATATGAACACACAAGGATGCCTTCCTGTACACATGTGCGTATAAAACTACTTGGACACATACATAAGTACACACCAACTCATACATACCACACAGATACACACCACACACACACACATAAACACACACACACAAACACAAACACACGTGCTCAGAGAGCTTATCAGATTAGAAATGAACTATGGTGAGTGGTCATGGCCTGGGACCCAGAATCTGAAGTCTTGACTTAAGTCTCACCTTTATGCAATAACTATGTGATATGGTGAACTACTGGATGTGCCTCCACTCATGTTTCTCATAAAGGCCCTTTACCAAGATGAGGACCATGTAAAGTCACTGATAAGAAGTGACTTTAGATTGTGGAGAGAATCATCTAAGAGGATCTATATGAATGAGTGGTGTAAGAGAAAAAAAATGTTGGGAACTTGTAAAAGCAGCATCCCTCACAAGTTCTGGCACTTTATAAACAGTAAAAGTTCGTTATCTGAAGACCTGGTCTGCAGGCATAAGAAATGCTATTCTTTTCCTTAAACCAATAAAAACATTGCAGACGTTTAAAGACTACATCCTTAAACAGAAGAAAACAAAGGGACTTTGGAAGAAAATAGGATGACAGAATTCCAACTTCCCTTTAACATATTTAAGAGATGTGCCCCTAAGCACAGATACGATGACCCTGTCTGGTCTTTCTATTCTGAGCAGCCATCACCTGGTTATCTGGGGCAGCGATAACTAAGGAAGGAGAAAGACAGGAAAAGGATTTGGATGGCTTTAGATAAAGGGTCATTGTGCTGGGACTCCATCTCTCCAGAAGACATCACCTCTACACATGTTTTTGGACTGAGTCCAGACATGAAGTCATTTATTGGGGAAGCTGAGTGACTTCTCAGAGTTCACACAAAGTTAATCCTCTTTGTAGATAACACTGTGGTGAAAAATTTTCAGATTTTCAGGACAAAGTTTTTGTTCTGACTTCTTAATGTGTGTTCCTGGGTATGGACATAAATACACAAGTGTGTACATATCTGTGGAGACCACATTTCCATATCATGTATCCCCCTTAACTGTTGTTCACCTTACTATGGGAACCAAGAGCTTACCAATTTAGCTGGACAAGCTTGCCAATAAGCCCCAGGAATACATTTGTCTCTACTTCCCCAGCACTGAAATTATAGGCATGTGTCACCAAGACTGGCTTTGTGTCCTTTGAAAAGTATTAATTTATTGTTTTTGGTGTGTGTGTGTGTGTGTGTGTGTGTATGTGCTCATGTATGTGCATGTGTGATTTGTGTGTGTGTATGTATGTGTGTGATTTGTGTATGAGTTTATGTGCATCCTGAGATTAGAGGACAGTTTTTTGTTATGGAGTTTATCTTTATATGGAAAATATATAAATACTCATTTATCCCAGAATCACTTATTACATTTAATTTACTGTTATAACTTTTATTTTTTAATATTTTTTTCTTCAGAAAGTTCATACCTACATACAATATATCTTGAGCCTATCAACACATTTCTTCCCTCTCACCTTTCCCAGAATCAATACATCTCCTTCCTATCTGCAAGTTCTGGTTATTTATCTTTTCAGCAGAAAAAGTCCAGTTAGTTCTTCCCATGTGTGCATGCTTGTGAGATCATCCCTGGAAGTATGGATAACCTCCCAGTGGCTATATCATCCCCAAAGAAAAGTCACTTTCTGTACCCCAGTAGCCAGCCATCAAATACCAGTAGTTCCCCAGTAGTCCTGCCTGTCTCCATGCTTGAACTTTTGCTTGTGCAGGTATTGTGTAGATTACCATAGCTACTATAAGTTCATGTGTACAACTGTCAAGATATGTCCATAAGATAGTAGTTTATAACACTCCTCTCCATTATTTTGCTCAAAGATTACTCCCATGATGTTAACTGAACCTTGGGAATGGGGTGGTTGATGCAGATATCCCATTGTGTGACTGAGTATTCACAGTCACTTATTCTCAGCACTTTGAGCTGTCCTGGGTCTCTGTCTCAACTACTACCCACCTGAATGAAGAGATTCTTTGGCAGGTAGAGAGCAGCACAAATATAAAGACAAAATTACAAAGATTTAGAAGAAATTTGATGGCATGATCATTAAGCAAAATAATAGGTTCTCATTGTGGAGTTCATAACCACAGCTGTAGGGATAGCTGTGATTCTTCACCATCTTTTCTGTATCAGACATGGATCCTCTCCCACAGAGTGAAATTCAGATACTATGAAGAGACTCCCCTTTTTGCCCACATAATCAGTCTTAACATTATTGCATCAGTTGGGACATCTTCCCTAGCAAGTTCAGATCACAGCTTCAATCACTCAAACAGGGCTAGTGCACCATCTGCATATGACTGTGAACATTTTTTCTGTTGTTTGTTTTGTTTTATTTTATTTGTTTGTTTTTTTATCTTTTCAGACTTCAATGTGTGAGTTTCAGTGCTTTGGATTTAGAAAGAAATAAAATTTAAACTGTTATACTGTCTTAGAGAGTTGCCCTTTATCCTGATGGCTTGTCTCTCTTAATACCTGGAAGTATTTCTTGCTTTCAAGTCTCCTTTGTGTGACATTCAGTGTTGTCAATTATTTGTCAGTAATTGTCAATCATTGTGAACAATGTGCAAATGTTTTTGCTTTGCACTGTTCATGTTCTTTAGAATATGAACCCACTGTTAATAAAGACAAACAAACCAGACACTTCTACAGTTGAAACTTGTGTTCATAGCATGATAGCAAAGCAGACATGACAGATAGTGGCTTCCCACTTTTCTTTAGGAGGCCCAGGTATTTAACTTGCATCTTTCGACTGATGTGTCTATAGACGTGGTAGAAAATGGCAGGGCTAACACCTATTTTTTTTTAACTACAGTAAGGTATTTAACTTTATGGGAAAGCCATTTTTATGGAAGGTAGGTTCCAAGGAAACATGTTATCAAGCAATCTTCAACTAGAAAGTAATTTGGTACAAAAGACCACATCAATACAGATGTAACTTTACAGAAGCACTCAGCCTCACCAGCCAGACTGGTAAACAGTTGAGCATTACTGAGAGCTATGTTCTGCTTTGAAGTGTTTAATTATGTTCATAACAAAGTTTTATTAGTGCTTCCTCTGCGCCAATTATCCATGGCACTTTCCATACATAGCTGTTGATTGAGCCTCACAATAGCCCTGTAAGACAGGTATTTACTTTGTTCATTTTAGGAAGTTGAGGCTTTGAGGCTGTAAATTACTTTTATATTCTTTCCCAAATGGACATGTTTCACTTCAGAACTGGAGCTCTTAGCCATTTGGTTGTAGTATGTTTAATACAATTAATACGTATACAAGCTTGCAGTCTGGAAATGTAACTGTGGGTCTCTATTGCAGTTGTTCCAGGTAATCCAGGCATTTCTGACCCTAATTAATTTTGTCATAAGTTGAAATGTACTTATCCTCTCTTTTCGAAATCATTGTAAATGTTCATAAATGACTTCACTTGCTTCATTTAACTCAGGTTTAAAAATGCCGTTTAAGGCTAGTTACCTCAAGCTAAGCTGGTGAGATGGCTCAGTGGGTAAAAGTCCTTGCCATCAATTCTGCCAACATGAGTGTCTAGTGAACCTACACTGGGCAAATGGCAGTGTTCCCAGTTATTTTTGAATGTACTCAGAAAGTACAGTCTTCAGACACAGCCCTCCCAGTGACAGATCAAACTTCTGCCGTTTAAGGATAGCCTGAGATAGATAGTTAAACTCTGTTCTATATCTATGTGCATAAGGCAAAATTAATGAGACTCAGTAGGTGCCATTAAGTAAATTATGTAAGAAGACAAAATGATGTTGAGAAGGGGATGAGGGGACATGGGAACAGGGAGAGGAAGCACAGCTTTCAACATTCATTGTCACAGGAAAAGAAACAAGGTGAAAAGCCCAAGTCTGTTGTTAGGTCTTCACTCATCAATTTTGATGTGTTTATCTATCAAAATCAGTCACAACTGAACAGTGAAGGGAACTGAGGGTTACATGGGTGAGCATGAGAATGATAAAGAAAAATAAAGCTAATAACAATATGTTCATTCCACATTCTTTTTTTTTTTTTAAAGAGAAATTTAATTTTACTAAGTTCAAAACCTTTTCTTTTTTTTTTTATTGGAACTTTTGTTTACATTTCAGGTGTTTTCCCCTTACCCCCTTTCCCCCTCTCTCCCAGGAACTCCCTATCCCTTCCCCCTCCTCTTGCCTATATGATGGTGTACCCACACCCACCCTCCCCAGAACCTCACCTCCCCACTCTCGAATACCACCCCCCACGATGTCCAGCCTTCATGAGACCAAGAATCTCTTCTCCCACTTATATATAGCTCCCTTGCATATAAAGCTGGAGCCATGGGTCCCTCCCGAAGCGCTCCCAGGCTGGTGGTTTAGACTCTGAGGGCTCTGGTTGGTTGGTATTGTTGCTCTCCTCATGGGGTCCCGTACCCTTTCTACTCCTTCAGTCTTCACTCTATCTTCTCTATTGGGAACCCCATGATCAGTTTAATGGTTAGCTGTGAGCATCTGCCTCTGAATATGTCAGACTCTTGCAGACCTCTAAGGAGACAGTTATGTTAGGCTCCTGTCAGCATGCACCTCCTGACACCCACGTCAGCATCTACCTTTGATGACTGCACATGGGATGGATACCCAGGTAGAATGGTCTGCAGACGGCCCCTCCTTCAGTTTCTGTCCTGCACTGTGCATCCATATTTGCTCCCTTGAGTATTTTGTTACTTCTTCTAAGAGGGACTGTAGCCCCCCACCCCCCAACTTGGTCTTCATTCTTCATGAGCTTTATGTGGTCTGTGAGTTGAATCTTTGGTGTTTCAAGCTTCTGGGCTAAAGTCCAGTAATCAGTGAGTGAATACCATGTATGTTCTTTTGTGATTGGGTTACCTCACTCAGGATGATATTTTCTAGTTCCATCCATTTATATAAGAATTTATCGAATTCATTGTTTTTAATAGCTGAGTAATCATTCCACATTCTTAGTTCAAATAAAGTTCTTTAAAACTTTGGTAAGTTGGATTATTTGCCAAAACACTATGGAAGAGATTTTCCTAGAGGTCAGTACTTTTGCTGTATGTCCCATCCTCTAGTCATATGAAAATATAACTAATATCTGCTCTGCCAACTTGATCCTCACTTTTAATCATCATATTTGACTGCTATTTCTTATGAGAACTTTGGTTGCTTTTAACGTGATTAGTATTTTGTTTAATATCACTGACTACTCTCCACCCTTGAATTGTAATAATAATAGCTCATGTTGAACATCAAATGCTACCTTACTGAAGAATGACTACATGCTAGGTATTATGAGTTAAGTATTTCATAACAGCATTTCCTTTGATATTAATAATATGTGATATGGGTACTATCCTCACTAATTAGAAGGTGACAAAATGAAGGCTTAGAAAGGTTAATTAATTTCTAATCCATCCCTTCTTACTGCTATGAGAAAATGCCTATTCATAACACTCTGTTTTGAACTTTATGTTAGCTTATCTCTCTTTGTATCAATGGCTTTCTCATTCTGTATATAATTTTACAAAGGCCAACCCCAGACCACCCAAGACTTAGAGTCAAGAACAAAGGACTTGAGGAAGATCTTGAGAGTTGGTTAAAGATATTACTAGGCAGGTACCTGTATTTCTTATATCTTTATTGAGTTTTCCCAAGAACCTATCTCTGTCTGGATGATGAACGTGTAATGCTATGAATGAGCCACTTTCAATCTAGGACAGGATAAAAATGTGCTAATGCTCAAGCAAAAATCCATAAAACTTCTCCCAGGTGCAAAAGGAACAAAGAAGTAAAGTTCTGTCTGATGCCAAAGAGGATTCAGTGCATAGAAAATGTGCCCTCCAATCTAAGATGAATGAAAAAAATAAAATAGGTGAAGCATGAGACCAAGAAGATTGACATTCCTGGAAGAATCCAAGATTGAATGGGGAATAAAATACAAAGGGCTTTTAAAGGTAGTGAGAAGACATAAATATAACAGAATATTCAACTTACTAAGCAATTTAGTGGCTTATAGTTGGTCATTTATTCATTCAACAGTCATTTACTGAGTAATACTGTCAGAATTACAGTAATTATGAGTTGGTATCTATAATGCATATAGGACCATTTCTACTGCTAACATGTATAGAATCTGTCAATGTTGAATAACTAATCCTGAAGTCACTAATGCATTAGAACCCCAAAGTTCTTTTGTGCGTGCAATGTTCTTCTCATGGCTGAGCATAATATAGATGCAGCAATTAATGACCCTTTCCAAAAGTGCAATCACTTGTTACTCCAGCCTCTAGAAGTTCCATTGACTCACAGAAAGTCTAATCTTTAATAAAAGGAAGTTGTACTTTTGCTAATACACCTATTCTTAGGTCAGCCCCTATTAAATGATTGCTTGATACTTGAGCACATAGCCCTCTTTACCTTGGCTTAATGCCTCTAACATGTCATCTCAAGAACTATAATGATGTCATCACTGGCATCTCTGCTTTACCACAAGTACTCAAAGTCAAAGTCCTATATTCTTTCGTTTTCTTCTTATTCAGTGAGCAAACAGATACCTCTATGATAGCACCTTCATACTAACTCTAGACTCACTCTATCACATCTTCGTTGAAACCTTCAGTACCCAGGCTGCTTCCCTTCATCCTTTCTCATTCCACTAGGCTTAGTCATTGAAGTATCATTGCCCATTCTCTTAAATGATCTACTCTGTTCTCATCTCTTCCCAGTGTCTCGGCCCAGGTTTCACAGCATCTCAGCCCTCAGAAATTCATCTTTGTTTTTACTTGCCTACCTCAACTGGAAAATTTAGACTTTATAAATCAGGGACTATAAAAGGTATACTTTTCCTCATTCTCAGACTGAAAAAAAAGTGCTTACAACATCTTTGATTAGAGGATACTGAAATAAGAAAGAATCTCTAAGAGAAGAGGTGTCTAAGTTTGTGACTTTTCTGGTCCACGGTGCACAACCAAGAATTGTCTAAATACATTAGCATCTTCCTGAGTGGCCTTGGACAGTTCAGAAAGATAGAGAACATTTGAGTATAAAAACTCCAAGAGACAAGATCTGTATGAATATGAAAAGATAACATGCTTAGCAATCTGAAGGAAATAGACTTTAATTTGAAAGATGATTAAAGTTTCATAGAATTACCAAGACTTCATCCGAACATTTAAAGGTAAGTATCATTTCCTGTCAATCATGAGGATGCATTACTCCAGGCAATGTGAAGGCAACCCTATAAACAGAGGCAAACATACGAACAAGTGGCTCAGGGAAGACTTGCTAAAATGATTGTAGGAGTAGGCGGTGTTTATAGTAAAATAGTGAGAAACACAGTTGTAAAGATCATATAAGGTAAGAGCAACTCTCTCAAAAATAGTGGACAGAAGGACCCACTATTTACCTCTATACCACTCCTGGGCATATACCCAGAAGATGCTCCAATATATAACAAGAACACATGCTCCACTATGTTTACTGCAGCCTTATTTATAATAGCCAAAAGCTGGAAAGAACTCAGATGTCCTTAAACAGAGGAATGGATACAGAAAATGTGATATATTTACACAATGGAGTGTTTCTTAGCTATTAAATATAATGAATTCATGAAATTCTTAGGCAAATGAATGAAAGTAGAAAGTATCATCCTGAGTGAGGTAACCCAATCACAAAAGAATACACATACACATGGTATGCACTCGCTGATAAGTGGATATTATCCCAAAAGCTCACAATACCCAAGATACAACACACAGACCACATGAAGCTCATAAAGAAGAAAGACCAAAGTGTGAGTGTTTCAGTCCTTCTTAGAAGGAGTAACAAAATACTCATGGGAGAAATATGGAGACAAAGTGTGTGACAGAAACTGAAGGAGGGGCCATCCAGAGACTGCTCCACCTGGGTATCTATCCAATGTGCGGTCACCAAAGTCAGACACTGATGTGGATGTCAGGAAGTGCATGCTGACAGGAGTCTGATATAGCTGTCTCCTCAGAGGTCTGCCAGAGTCTGACATATACAGAGACAGATGCTTGCAGCTAACCATTGAACTGATCATGGGGTTCCCAATGGAGAAGTTAGAGAGAAGACTGAAGGAGCTGAAGGAGTTTGTGGCCCCATTGGGAGAGCAACAATACCAAACAATCAGAGCTACCAGGGTCTAAACCATCAGCCTGGGAGCACATAGGTATGGACTCCTGGTTCCAGTTGTATATGTAGGGGAGGATGGCCTTGTTGGGCATAGGTGGGAGAGGAAGTCCTTGGTCCTGTGAAGGCTGGATGCCCCAGTGGGGGAATTTGAGAGTGGGGAGGTGGGAATGGGTGGGTGGGTAGGGGTACATCATCAGAGAAGTAGAAGGAGAGGGGATGGGATGGGGGTTTCTGGGTATGAGGGAAATGGGGAAAGGTGATAACATCTGAAATGTAAATAAAATATCCAAAAGAAAAAAGAATATGAGGAAGGACTACAGACCCAATAGGTAATACATTAGGCTCCAGTGAAACTGTGAGCAAAGCCTTAAGACCCAGTGAGGATCTGTGTAGGCCTTAGGCGATAACCTGTAGATGGCTTTAAACAGTGGGGAGAATCTTAGAACTTTGGTGAGGTTTGGTCTTTTGCTGTGCATTTTAATGCTAAGAGTGGACCCCCAAGACTTGGTTGCTCCCAGGTTATTTTTGATTGGCACAAAAGTAGTGTTTGCTCTTTGGTGGAAAGGGAAGCTATGCTTCCTTCTGTTTTCCAGATAGGATTTTGGAGTCTTTGATACCAGTGTGTTTCAGGTGTCTATAATGCCACTGGTTTCCATGTATGGGACACAAAGCATCTCCTAGCTTTATTCAGTCTTCCAGAAATGGGATTTCATATATTCGTTTTTTTTTTTTTTAAGCTTAATCAGTCTTCTCATTGATTCTTGAGAAACCTGGCTGATCTGTTGCAATTCTAATTCAGTCATGCATCAGCTTTTACATCATTAACTATTGTTCATTAACTGATCAGCCTTGTAACTCTGTTTCCTTATCTGTAACAAATACACATTCCTTACAATACTGTTGTGAATATTTAACACTAGAAGTGGTGTAGGGGCTCTGCTCATTGCCCAGACTGTGGTAGCCCACTGACTTTATTTATAATTAACACCAATAGCTACATTACATTAACAATAGATTTTTAGTTCACCCCAAGGGAAAATATGATCATTTTCCTCACTGGTATGCACAACTAAGATACCAAGATCTAAGCTCAGACAGCTTGCTTTCCCATTAGATTTTTCTACTCAACTACTTGTTTTTACTTCACAATGGACATTTGAAATTTTTGTATTCTAAGCTAATTCCTCCAAACTGCATTCCCTACCTCCTATTTGATATTCCTCTGAAACGTTCCACAGCCAAAAGAGTACAGCATCTTCAAATAGGATCAAATCATAACTCCTTTTAGAGATGGGATCTTATGTAGTCCAAGCTGGCCTTGAACCCACTATGTAGCTAAATATGAGTTTGAGCTCCAGCCTCCACTTCCAAGGCTAAGATTGCAGGCACGCACCTCCATGCCTTGTTTTATGTAGTGCTAAAGGATGTAGAAGATGCTAGGCAAGCCCTGGATTAACTGAGCCAGTTCAGGACCAGAATTATAACCATTTGACATCAGCTGTCTTTCTAATTCCATTCAATTGCCATCCCTACCTTCATCAAGCGTGTTCCAGATCAGGGAATTAAGCTTAGTGACAGTGTAGTTAACTAGTATGCGGCAAGTATGGTGTTTGTTCCCATCATCCCCAAAACAAACCAAAATGAACTAAAGCAATAGATGATTTAGGGTTTCTCGTGAGTATGTTTTCCCCAATTTCCAATCTTTGTGCATCCTGTTCTACCAGGAAAACATGTCTTTTGTTCTTCAAAGATCATTTTTTAAAGAGCAAAGTCATATCTCATTTACTTCTACCTTGTCATAAACCCTCTCATTTAGATTCCTTAGACCTCTGTTTTAAACTCCTCAGTTCACATTCTCACTTCAGTTCTGACCCTCACAGAACTCCCCCAAAAAACACACTAACAGGTGTTCTAGATTGAGTCTCCTAGGAGAGGGATATGTCTTATTTCAAAAAATGGATCATAGGTCCAGAACCATGATTTATAGACTAGGCATGACTTGGTTATAATCTTTTGGCCTATCTATCCACTGACCTACAGTCTGGTCCTCGCCATCACTACCATTCATTAGTCACATTATTTTAAATAAATTATTGAAATTCTTTGTGGGCCATTTCATCCTGTGTAAAATGAGAATGGTTTCCTTAATTTGCCACCAGCTGTCTGACCTCCTTAAACAGTTACAGTAAGAAAAGTCAAACAAATTGATTCATGTTGTTTTTTTTTAAATTACAAAATGTTATGAAAATACAAAATATTATTAGAGCAAATATTTAATTTGGTTGGAACCTTTTGAGATCACTATAAAAGCATGCATAAATGTAAGTGACCTGGTTCTTTTCCATTGGAATGAGGAATAACAATGGCAGTACAATCAATCACAAGACTGGAAGTTTCTCTGAGAAACTGTGAAGCTTATGTAAATTAACTGTAAACTCAGAAGTTTCTTAGGAATTATACAGTCAAGATTTTTCATGGAGCAGGCCTCTGATGTACAGTGATCTCATTAAGAGCAGCTATTGTTCTTGGGCCTGGCCTAGGTGTCTTAAGAGAGTTCCATCATAGAATTGTCAGATTAGAGTCTATGGCTCCTAGACCTTTCAGTTCCTGGGAGAGCAGCATACTCCCTGAGGCAGTAAAGCATTCAGACCACTTTGTGCTTTCTTGTATGTTCCCTTGGAAGTCAAGGAAGCACGGAAGTTTGATGGGACAATTGATCTAAGACATTTATCTTGTGTACCCTGTTAAGTTTTCAAATATCATTATATCCTGGCAACTACAACTATATTCATCCTGGAAATTGCCACTATATTCTGTTTCTAATAAAGGTATGAAAAGTTTCATTGCTCTTAATAAAATTGTCACAGCCTTAGTCTTGCTGTGGCCCCTCCAAATGGCCTGGTTTAATTCTTGGCAGCCACATCAGGTAACGCTGGCCCAATAAGTAAGCATAGGTGTTTACAGTTTTTGATATGAAGACATTTCCATGATCCAGGCCCATGGCTTCTTTATCACGTACTACTTCTGCCAATGAAGCAAAACTTAAAGATATTCACTAATTTCTGAGAGTAAAATACATTGTTCACTTGAAAATTCTGTGAGATGTTTTTGTAATGTAACCTTATATCCAATTAACCAGAATATTCATAAATCCCAACTACAAGAAACTTACACTTTGATATAAGATGTCAGGAAAACCTCTTGAGAGAATCTGAAGGTAAGGACAAATTTTCCTTCCTAAATGTATAGTGATTAATTATATATATCGTGCCCAGCTGCTGTGGGTGACCTGAAAGTAAAATAAGATTTTCAGTTGTCAGCTCCCATCCAGAGCCCTCACACCTTACTTATCATTCAAACTATCATAACATCAAATATGTTTTCTTATTTTAAGGGGCTCTGGGATGAACCTAATCATGGAATCTTCTGAAACAGTAACATCTCAACAAGGGTGCACAATGGACTCACACCTCTGAAAGATGAAGGTGAACTGAATTCCTTTAAGCCTTTGTACCTCCCATGGGTTCTCTGCACTGTGAGCCCCACAGGAACAAGTGCTCTCTGCAGAGTATGGTTGGAAGAACTCAACCATTTTTTTCCTTAGCATTACTTAATACACTAGGAGTAGGGAAAAGGATGAGACAAATGAAGGTCCAGCTGTGTGGTGTTTTGATAACTGGTTTGTCACTTCATCAGAAATGAGATACAGGGATTTGGGTCTAGTTTTACTAGCAACTATGGGTAGACTCTTAGCTTTAATTTCTGCCTTTTTAGAATAGTAACTATAATCTTTATTTACATGGACTTATGGGAATTGAGAAAGATTCTTTGCAGTTCTGCAAATTGTCATAAATGAGAGCTCCCAAACCATTAATCTTCATCATTGTTATATATCATCCCTTCAGACATTTCATTATTCTCTCCAGACCTAGGTTCTTTTACCTTCTTACCAAGAGCTATTCCTAAGACAAACTAATCCTTACTGTCATCCATCACAAATTCATAGCTGACTTCTTATTCTTTTTTCTCCTACTCCCTTCTCAGCACAAAACGTCCTTTCTTATCTCCAGTGTTGTCTTTCAGAGGTTGCAAGCTCAGTCGCTATGGGAGCAAGGCAAAGAACATAAAGTCAGCAGATCCTCTGAGGGAAATGAAAGGGGCTTTATGAGAATGGAGGTGAAAGGAAGCAGGCATTTCTATAGCTGCTATACATCCTTGTTAATTACTGTCAAGGAAAATGTATCGCCAGCAGGGCCATATGCCCTTATGCACTGATGGTGTCTCTCACAGCTCTCAGACTCACTTAGTCATTCTTTTTTCTTCAAGTCCCATAGGTGGGCAATCTCAGTTGACCTAATACCAATTATTTGAATACTCGACAATAAAGAAAGAGCATTATAGAATTAAGTCTAGCAGGATAGAACCATGTACAAACCAAACCAGGTGAAATATCACATGGGGAAAAAACAATAAAACTATATTTCTTATGAAAGTAGATGCAAATACCTACAGCATTTTAATGGCAAACTAATGCTATATGAATTATTATTTATCCTACCAAAAATAACACTGATGTTAAAACTGTAGATTTGTTGCAGCATGTTAAAGTAACCCAATGTAATATGTCAATAAAGATTTTAAAATACATGATTATCTTTATAGACATATAAATATCAGTTATATTAATAACATTCTATCAAGATAAATACTCAATAAAATAGACTAAATCTAACCAGCTAAAGACCATTGATAAAAATCACACAGTTAACATCACAGTTCTTAGTGAATGGATGAATCAAGGGCTATATATGTAGCTCAGTGGTAGAACATCTGCCCAGAAAGGTGTGGATTTAGTCCAGGGGGAAAAGGCTAGTTACTTTCTGAATATAAAGTGCAATGAAAGATAGTTTCAATTTGATGGTGTTTATATTTTTCCTAGACATTCAAGTCAGTAAATAGTACCTAATAAAAGATTAAAAAGAAATAGCTATAACAATTCCATCTTCAGATGACATAACATTTGATAGAGAAAACACCAAATAATCTAGAAAAATTGTGTTGGGGTCTGTGGTCTTACTGTAGCTAATGTGTCAATGTCTGTGGCCCATGTTACCACTGAAGGCAATGCAGATGTTCATTGTTTGTTTCACGTCCTGAAGCCATGGGCCATACTGCCACCAAAAGCCATGTAGATGTGGTGGCCTGCATTCTAACTGAGTCCATGTCTGGGGTAGTGTTGCAGTTGAGGGCCATGTTGGGTTCTGTGGTCCTGCTGCAGCCAAGGGCCTCATTGATGTCCAGGGACCATACTACTACCAAAGGCCAGGCCAATGCCAGTGGTCTGTACTCCCAACTGAAGCCATGTTATCGTCTATGGGCCATACTGCCATCAGAGACCAGGATGATGTCCATGACCCATATTGTCTGGAGACCATGTTGATGACTGTTGCCTAGAATTTATGTAAAAGTCCACAATCTGTGATCCTACTGACTTTAAAGGGTAAAAAATAAGCTACATTTGCAGTGGTATCAATGATGCACAGCTGAGAAAGGACATAGAAGGCTTCTGTGACAACCCTTACCTCCACCCTGCCTTCCTGCCCCTCCTCCGCCCCTTAAAATAACACCCTAGGCAGGAATACATCTAAAATAACTCTTAAAAATTGTGAGAAAGAAACTGAAGCGTAGCTCTCTACAACTGATGGCTTCTAGTGGGCGTGCAAGTGGGGAAGGAATCAGTTTTCCTTAAGGGGCTGGCTATAGGGAGTTTGACTATGCTTCAGCGCGTATATAGACAACACAAATTAGACTTGTAGGTTTAGATTGGCTTTATTCTTTATCTCTCTCTTCTCGTTCTTCTCTCTCTCTTTCTTCTTTCTCTTCTTCTTCCTCTTCTTCCTCTTCCTCCTCCTCCTCCTTCTCTTCTTTTTGGCAAGGGGAAGTCATGACTGGAGGACTGAAGGATGGAACTGGGAGGACTGGGAAGTGAGTGTGATCTAGGTGCATTATGTAAAAACCCCCAAATTATCAGTGAAAATTTTGTGTTGAAAAAAAAAAACCAAAAAACCTTTTTGTAACCAGCTGTTGAATTGATCCAAGTTTCACGTTACAAATTATCATTTGAAAGTCAGTTACAGTTACATTGCTGTGCAGTGCCCAAAGTGGGGCATTAAAGGGTAATTTCATTTTATCACACATTCTTTGTTTCTCTCTGTCTCTGTCTCTCTGTCTCTCTGTCTCTCTGTCTCTCTGTCTCTCTCTCTCTCTCTCTCTCTCTCTCTCTCTGTGTGTGTGTGTGTGTGTGTGTGTGTATGTTTTGTGTTAAGAAGCTTCTACAGAAGTAGAGTTCCACATGACTTTAGTCTTTAATGCTATTCATCCTTTTCATTATAAATAAAAGCTCAGTGAGAGGAAAAACTTACCTCTTTGGAGTAGTTTGTCAGTGAGGTCCTATAGACCCCACTATTGCCAATACCTTTGGTTACCCTCTAGAACTTGACAACAATAGGGTAACTTTGGTTACCCTATTGCTGAAGACACAACATATTAGAGTCCTAGAATATGGAGGAATCAAGCTGATACTCACCTGGAAGCTTCGTTCCCATTGGCTAGCTTTCATACTGCTAGAAGGTGCTATGCATGTTACCAGGGAGAAATGTAAGCATTGGTCTTACAGATATGAACCTTATGAGATATAATAATGACTAGCCTGTCAAGATATGTCTACTTGTGCAATAGTGGTGCAGACATCATGGGAATAACAACCACTTGATGACTGGACCTAAATCCTACTCCAGAAGATGAAATCTATACTTCACATTATTGTGGGACAAAGAACCTATGGCTAGACAGCACATAGGCACTAGAGCAGTGGTTCTCCACCTTTCTGATGCTGAAATACTTTAATTCAGTTCCTCAGATTGTGGTGACCACTCATAAAATTATTTTGATTGCTACTTCATAACTATAATTTTGCTGTTTTGAACCATAATATAAATATCCAATATGTCAGTTATATGATGTACAACTCCTCTGAAAAGGTCCTTGAACTCTCAAAGGGATCACTACCCACAGGATGAGAACCTTTGTTCTAGGGTGAACATATTACTAATATTTTCCTAAATAGACAGTACTACAATGACGCCTAAATGTCTGTGAGTGTATACATTGATTCATGTGTCTCTCAGCCTTATCTGAGAAGCCTCTTTTGGCAATAGATGGTGATTAACACAGAGACCCTCAACTGGCCATGTTGCAGAGAATGAGAGACTGGAACACCATCCTTAAATAGGTCATCTATCTCATACTAAGCTTTAGGGATCACTGCAGAGGAGGGTGTGGGAAGAGTATAAGAGCCAGGAAAAGTGAGTGACTCTGAGAAAACAGTATCTTCTGGACACTGCAAGAAAGCTGCACATATGGACTCACAGTGGCTGTGACAACATGCACAGGACCTGTGCAAACTAAATCCCAGCATGGGACAGGAAATGGGCACAAATTTCCATCTCGAGCAGAGGAGCTATTTTGGCAATTGTTTGTTTCTGGAAGATAGGGAATCAGTCTTTTCTAAGAGTACAGGCCCTGGTACATTGATCATGATCCAGTGCAAGGTCATACATCAAAATTACATGGGCAGCACAAATTGGTATAAAATTGTTTGGACATAAGTTTGGATGGGTACAAAAGCATGCAAGATTTGCAACAAGTTGCAAGAGTGAAGATGATCAAAGCCTGTTGTAAGAAAATTCTCAATGGGTGAATTAAAGTATTGCAAAAAGAGCAAAGGAAAGGACAAACAGTAAATAATACAAGAAACTTAAGAGTTTAATTTTTAATAGTATCAAAAACAAATAATTTTAAGTAAGTTTCACAAAAAAAAAAGTAAAAACACCATGCACACTAAACACCATGAAAGACTGCTGAGAAAAACAGCTAGATAAGATATCTCAAAGTTATCAATTGAGATCTACAGTTATTGCTATGATGGTAATCTATTCTAACTTGATTTATGGATTGAATGGAATATTTATGAAAATCTCAGCCACATATTAAATTATGCGATAAATACTTTTATTTTTCCCGGTAGCCACCAATTGAGCCGAAATTGACTTTTTTGAGTGATAAACAAACACTTGAAAATAGTGGGGTGCTTAGAAGACGAGCAATCAAAAGTGGAGAGTCAAAAATTTCACAAGTGTCAGCACTTCAGGCCCACATTGTGCATGCAACTGTATCCAACATGAATGAAGCAGATTCTCAACTAAAGCATTTATTGAGTGAATGAAAATATTGAATGAATTAAACATTTATTTAAAGAATCCATAACAATTCTAACTTTGAGTCTTATGTATAGAAACGCAAAAATATCTGGCATTACAGAATCTCTGTTTGGAAGAGATTATTTTGAAGTCATTAATCCAACTTCCCAGTGATGTCTAAGTACTACGTTCTCTTAACTGATCATCTACACTTGAGTTTGCTTCTTTGTATATTGAATTCATGTTTTCTCAAGGTGGTGCATCTTTGAAGACTCAGTGGTTCATTCTGCATTTAACTAGCTAAAGTTTATTGAAAGCTTACATCCAGCCAGTGGACACTGGGGTACCTACACAGAAAAAGATCCTTTTTTATGCAATCTAATGTGGTGAGGAGTAGAAGAGAAACAGATCAGTGAAAAATAAGTTTTTATTGATTATTAAAGGTACAAAAAACACATCAAAGGAAAAAGCATGTGCTGGGAAGGTATTTGAGTAAAGACTGAAAAGCAATGGAGGAGATGGCTGTGACTTCAGCATCTGAAATGTAAATATTTTCTGTATTAGAGACAGCAATATAACACTCCTAAAACCTGGCACCAGGCAGAGAAGACAGAACACAGTCTTGAAAGGGCAGGAAATTCTTCCGTTAAATACTTCTGGAAAATACATTTCATATCTATCTACCTGGAATTCAGTCAAAACAAAGTTATTCTACTGTTGTCAGTGCAAAAATAACCTAAGGGTCTAAGCTACATACCTAAACTGCAGAGAGTGGTATAGCATTGCTGCTAATTTATGAGGTGTCTTTAGTAAAGTGTTTCTCTCTTCAGGATGAAGTTTTCTTTTGTGTATGATGACTGACCTCTAGGGTCCCTTCTAGAATATTATTATTGAAGGAAAGTGGCCATCACCCAAGGACAAGCAAAATATGAGTAAATAGCATTGCTACAGATGTGCATAAACTGTTGACCACTTTCCTGGTCTATAATAAAGACTCCTCCGTTTTGTAAATATGCAAGTCAAGGTTACAGTTTGCCTCTTCCTTCACAGTGGACATAATATCCAGCTTCAACACTTGCAGGGTATGAACCTCTGGAAAAAACCCTTGATTTTTACTTTGGAAAAGAAGTTTCTTCCATATATAAGATGCTAGTTGATATATTTTCCTCTAAAATTTATTTTAAGTTCTAATCTATCACATTTCCAATTTTATAGAATTATGCACAAACTCTGAGAAGACAAATGTCTACGTGTTACTTTTTGGAAATCACAAATCTTTACTCAAAGCCCTGAAATAGAAAGCTTCAAAAAGGACAGAGATGAAATGTCCAAGATTCGTTGAACACGAATAGTAAAATGTATGTCCTGGTGGCTTGGCTGTGGTGGTAACAATCAACAAAAGTACATGCTTCTAGTATCAAATTGTTGTAATTGCTATTATTTTAAACTATAGTAGCATCAAACAACAGCAGGTATTATCTCAATGCACTGAGCCAAAGTTGTAGGCACAGATTAACTGACTTCTCTGACTTAGAGGCTCTAGAAACTCTATGGTTATCTCAAGATTCAGCTGGGGAGGATTTTCTGCTTAAGTCACAAAAAAATGGGTGTTAGCTGGATGGATCTTCTCACAAGCTATTGGACTGAAGCCTTATCTAGTTACTTGCAAATGTTCTTTGGAAGCTTCCTTTAGTTCCTTATTATGGATATGAGGCTCTTCAAAACTATACCACATATAGCACCCAATCAGCAATGAGAAGACAAAAGAGGGTCCCCACCAAAGATTTTCTAGGAGCCACTTTGAAACTTGGATAACTAGCCATGGAAGTGATATCTCATCACACCTGATATATTTTATTCATGAGAAATGAGCTTTGGAATCTGATACCATATTAGAATTAGGAAAGTTAGCTTTTCTGTAGCTGTTATTTCTCAGAAGAGAGATCCATACTGCTTATAAGTTTTACTATTATTTTCTCTTCTATTATATTTATAAGAGCCAAAGTCCACCTCACCCCATTATTATATCTGGATATTTAATTTATTATGGGCTCACTCTGAGCTGGGCACAATTAGTAAGGTCTAATCTGTATATTTAAATAAATAAATCGGGCATTTCTTTCTGAGTGCTCACGAGAAAAACACATTCTAGGAGATTATCAATTTTACTATGGAGAAATCAGGATAACATGTAACATGTGATGGCTATTCACAGTTGTTTAATAATTAAAATCTGAATGGTTTCTGAAGTACAAATACATAGTCAATTTAACAGAGACATTGAGCAAAGGCTTGATGACAGGAAATTGGAGGGAACACCCAAGGACTGAGAAGATGAACCGTTAAAATCAGATATAGAATAAACAAGTGAAACTGGGTTTATTCCACTAGAAGTGAAGTAGAATTCATCCAAGACTCTGCCAGACAAAACCAGAGGTTCATATGCAAGACAAACTCAGGAAACCTATCTCTAAATGAGCACATACCAACATATTAATTGAGACTGAAGTCAGTGAGCAGTGGTAGAGATGGCATAAAGGAAGATCAGTTAGGGAATTCTGAAATGTGCAGTCAGGAGGATTTGAGAGGATTTATAAAGCAAAGGCAATGGTGAATGAATTTTCATACCTAGGTTAATCGATTTATACTAGTGATTCATAAAGAGCATCTGAAAGCATGAAATGAGATGGAGGCTTGCTTATTCATTCATATGGCCATCTGGCATTCTCTTATTTTGAAATGTGTTTCTTATTTGCTTATGTAAGTAAGAGCTTTGTTACTGTGGATTGTGTTTGCTGTGGTGTGTTGGAAGCAACAACAAAACACGGGACATGTAAATCCATGTAGTGAAACTAAGTCATGGATTAAATTTAGGTCTCAGTGCTCCTTCCTACTAGTTCTGAAAATGTTTGTTTCTTAGTTCTTGAATAGTTCAGCTGAACAGACTATTATATCTGTAGCTAAATGGGGAGTTAAGCCAACCTTATTTTTTGCTTTGTTTCATGAGGGTTATTTTAGGTTGGTTGCTCCATTAATGGATTTCATGTAGCATATCTAATAAGCAAGAATACATGAAGATTGCAGGAGAAAGGAATGGCTATTTTCATCCAAGGTTATTTGAAGAAGCCAGGATGGAATGTAGGCTTGGCTCTCATGAAAGAGCATATGTCTTTACTGTATCACAAAGTCACCATGCAGAGAGGAAAAATACTTTTTTGGCTGGTGTTTTAAACATGTGTTGTGTGTGTGTGTGTGTGTATGTATTCATGGAAGAAAGAGAAAGGGTGTTGGAAATTAAATGCTGAATAACTGCATCATAAGAAGGGCAAAGTTTGTGATGACGGCAGAGTTCTGCCAATGTTCAATGAAGACAACAGAATAAACTTGTAGTCATACATAGACCATAAAATGTTTCCAAGAGGGGAATATTTGTTTTTTAAGCACTCCATAGCAGTAATGAAGCATATTCTTTGTGGTGGACCCATAAAGTTCTTTATGTAAGATCATCTTCAAGTCTACTTTTAATGATTTTATCCAGACCCAATTTTCTTCACCCAAACTGTTGAATGTTGCCAATGAAAGATTAATTTCAGACAAGGATTTCAAGACACTACAATGACTTCAGAAATAATCCAGGAAGCCTTGGTATGGGTGTATAGGTGGAGAGTAAGTAAAGAAGCCCTTTTAAAGACTGATGTTCATCATCAGGTTGCTGATGTGTATATTGTGCCTCAGGTGCATTTGGAACTTCTGGGGACTAATATGGAACACACCTCAGAGTTCCATCAGCAGTGCTAAATACAAATATTCATCCTATAGCATTTGCTCAGCGTTGCTCTCTGGGGCCATTGATTCTCAAACACATCCAACTAACTCAGAAGGAGACTGAGTTCTCTAAAAATCAGCCCTAGGGAGAGGAGACAGCCTGCAGGTAAAAGCAATACGGAGGCATAGCACAGAGTTGGGAAGTGAATGGAATGATCAAGCCAGCAAAGCAAGAGGAACTGGCAACATCCACACCTTTGTGTGCTCTTGGCATAAAGCCCCCTCCTATGCAACTGGCCTTTCTCACCTTTAATTATGTATTTATTGAGCAGGCACCAGACTATAGCCACTGGGGATACAGCAGGAAGCAAAGCAGACAGACATGTTCTTTGCTCTTATGATGCCTTTGCTGAAGTGAAGATGACATAGAATTAATCCAGCAATTATAATAAAAATTATACAGCAAAGTTCTTCAAGCATATAAGAAAACAGAGAATTTTGTAATGATCATTCAGTTATTCATTATTCAGCTGGAATGTGGATGCCAGCATTTTGTTGCATTTGTTTTGTCTTGTTTTATGAATTTTGTTAAATTATTTTAAAGTGAATTATGGGCATTGGAATATGAACCCCTCTGTCTTTTTGTGTGTGTCTCAAAAGAATTTATAGAATGAAGAAAATAAATCCAGGAGAAGAGTAGGTAAGGGAAGGAGAGTAGGAAAGAAGAAATAAAGGAAGAGAAGGAAAGTGTCATTATTAAGTAAAGAAATACTATACCTAACAAAGTCAGTAATCCCTCATACTAATACCTAATCTTTAGCATCAACTGACATGTCCTTTAGCAAAATCCAAGAATACATAGGTTGCTCCATCCTATCTAACACTCTGATTCTCTGTACCATCATTTCTCTTTAAAAAGAGTTAGAAGGCCTGGGTATAAAATCTATTGTTAATCTGAGGATCGATCAATTGTGTCAGACGCCAAACTAGGTTTGAGCAAATGATAAAATAAATTCAGTGATTTATTTAACTGTGAAGTCGAGTTGTAAAACATTTAATAAACTAGTTGTCCACCTACCCATGAATGAAATAATCTTATTAGAGCAGCCTCATTGTTGAATTAATATATGGAAATTTCAATAACCTTAGTGAGATGATGGAAACACAAGGAGTCTTAGTTAACAGGAGTTGCTAGTGGTGTATCTTTGACTGAAAGTAGAGTAAGTAACATGACTCCAACTTTTACCTTAAGTTGGATGTAGAGACCTAACATATTTTAAGGACTCTTCCTTCATAGCATTCTTTTTTCCCTGACTTTGGGACACTCATGGCTGGATCATTGCTTTTGTTTAATTTACTATTATGTTAAACCATCCCAGCAGAAATTCTAGTCCTTGTTTTACATTTTCCATGCAACTAAATAAATTCAATGGCATTTCACTGGGTTTTTGCATAGCCTCATTACAGTTGTGACCCACCATTCTAAGACTTAGGCCCTAAGTCTGAAGAATTGTAAGAATCAAAAAAGCCATACAGATTGGGTGCACATAGCCACATGCTCACCCCAATGGAGAGTAAAAGAAACATGGAGCCATTTCTGCCAGAATAGGAGCTGAATACTAATGGCACAAACTCTCCCAAGAACATCTTTACATCTCAAGAGGAATGTCAACATAAAATCTGTCTTCCATGGAAAAAGGAAGGCAATTGAACAACTAGGATTCCTTTAGATGCTTTTCAACTTGGTTTTCTAATTCCTGTCAAGTGCGGTACATGCAGATGAGAAATCAGAAGAGATCTGTGGAAAATGAGGAATGTCAGTGGCAGAGTGGAGTTAAAATGCTGAAACTCTCCAACAATCCCAGCCCAGATCAATTCCTCTCACATCTATAGCCACTGCAATGCAGAGGGTCCTCATAAAACCCTGCAAAAAAAATCCATGTCTGGCACAAGTCCTTAGCTTGAAGATCTAGGACTTTATAAAAAAAAAAAAAAAAAAAAAAAAAAAAAGATTGAAATACAGTGATTGTCCTTCAACTGAAAGAGAAATATTTAGTCAATAATTCTTTGTAAAGCCACCAAAACAGACAAAAAGAATTTTTCAGGTGATCCTCAAGATTAACCTGCAATTCCACAGGAATGCAGAGCTGTGGAGATGCCAAGTAGTTAGGATGGGTCTGATGTCATCAAAGTAGTGAACAGCTACAGACAGCTCACTTGGCATATCATCAAAGCTGTTGACAGCAAACAAGAGAAAGTCCACCCATGCTTGACATGTCTGGATCTGTATGAACTCATGTTGATCCTCATCTTCCCTTTGAAGTAAACCGACCCAGTGCCCAGGTAATCAATTCAGTGACCACCTCTCATCTTGGGTCCAAGAACATAACAGGGCAGCCCTTCTCCTAAAACAGAAAAGGGAATTGTATTTTTCACTTCATATCCAACTTCAGAGAGAGAAGAAAACTTTGGTAATGAATGAGCAGGGCAAACAGTCTGAATGAAGCAAAGAAACTAATTCTTTAGCTACGTGTTTTTAATCCCTATTTGTGAAGCAGAGAGTCAACAAATTATCAGGAGAAAAATTCAATTACAACAGGCCTACTTTCTGTTATTCTGCCCTGTTTCCCTCAATTGGATGATTCCTATTTTTTTTAATGTTGGCCTAATCAGAAAAGGAATAATATCTTATTAGTATTTAGCAATTGCCTATCTTCTTTAGCACAAGATCTAGTTGTAAGTAGTTATGTATAAGTACTATAGAAACAGAGATAAATTATTACTATATTGCTGTCTTCTTCAAATATCAGTTAGCTCTGCAACTGTCACTGGAAGAGTGCTATGGTAGGGAGAGGTAAAAATAAGATTCCACAGCTTGTTGGTCTGGTATTCAATTCCTCTGCAACACAGGCCCAAGTCTGAGATCAGGCCTTTATTGTTATTATTTCAAAAGTATGAAAATTTTGATGGGATTTGTAATTATTATGGAAGATTCAGCTTGTAAGCATGACACTGTAGTGCATTGTTTTTCCTTTTGACTTCCCAACCAATGATGTATTTGGTATTCAAGAAGACCTCTCTCTTTCTGTATTCTTTCATGTATGACACTGAGAAGCAGAATGCTCACAAATTCTGAATCCATTTAAAGTTATTCTATGACAACTATCCTCCATTAAAATGTGAAATTACACAGAATCAAGGAGTAGAGACACTTGCCAAATAACCAGAAGCTACTCAGCCTTAGGAACTGGTGTTACTAGTTCCTACACATTTTTGCTTGTTTCTACATAGCCTAACAGGAACACACAACATAAATCTCATACCTTGTTAGGAACATGGGGAAGTTGTGCATCCGCATCATTGCCCATTCTTATCAAGATGGCAGAGCCAACAGGCAGCAGCCTTGGGTCCAAAGTTGAATTTAACTCACAGTCCATGTTCTGCCTATCTTTTATTTCTTTCACAACTCTTTAATGTCACAGTGTTTTATCTCATAAAATAACTTATGATCAACAACACAATAATATCATCAGGCAATCATGATAGTTTTCATTTAAAAGTTCAATAGTCGTGTAACAAGATAATTTGCGTATAATAATTGTTCAGTAAAATTTATACTCCTCGTAGAGCAATATTCTGAAATGTACTACATGATACAACTTGGCTTTGTTTGGACTGATATTCCCTATGCTTACTTAATCATAAAATGCTGTTTCAGATAATATTCTTTAACTTGTTATGAAGGTAGCATCCCATTCAACATTGCTCTGAGGAATACAAAACACAAAACAGCATGTGTTATCTTCTCATTTTATGAATAATACTACTATGTTAGCATGAAATTGTCATTTATAATGACAATATTATCTCAGAAAGAGTAAGTAGTTCAAATTTGGAAACACAGCTGAATGACTAGTAGACATGAACACAGAGATGGAACTCCTTAAAAAATACCAGTTACGTCAATGAAGCATTGGTATAGAACATCATATAAGCATTGCTTAATCTTCCTGCTTTTCTCTGGAAAACAGTTCCTACATTGCTTTTCTCAACAAAACCTCACCAGTTGACAAATGAAGGAAGTCTCCTCCACGAAAACTATCAGCCACTCTCTTTCTCTCCAGGAAGCAGGTAGGAAAAGCAGAAAAGTGCCATTTCTATATCTGGTGCTGAAACATGATATCACCAATGAAATGTTCTATGCCTTCATGTTTATCCAAGGCATAGCTCTTCTCTTCTTACTCTCTCAAGTTGGCAATCAAATTTAGGCACTATACATCTTACTGTTTCAATATACAATGTGTGTGTGTGCGTATGTGTGTATGTGTATGCACATATTTGATTGCCTGTGATTGCATGTGTATGTATGTGTGCACAGTGTGTACATATATGTGTATGTGCATTAGTGTGTGTGTTTTCATATTAAACTTGAGCATTTTTTTTTCTGTGTGTTACCTGCTGCTTCCCCAGTTTATTTTATTCACTGAGTTGAAAGACAGCAATCATAGTGACCATTACTTCTGGTTTTAAATTCCTCAGGGTACTCAGCCCATGGCAGAAGTTATTATGTTAAAGTATTAACCCAAATAATAAATTTTCCATACTTCAAAGTACCTTAAATTATAAATTACTAATTTTTATATCTTTGGAGGAAAAAACAAAAATGTGGCTCAAATGATGGAAGAATAAACTCAGTACCAACAAAACTAAATTTGGATGCCTCTGGGTATCAAGCCCTTAAGGAACCTAAGGATTTAATTGTCTCATGTCTGACTTATCAGAAGCTGACTAAAGCAGAAAGAAAAGTTGTTATTCATCTTCACATTCCACTGAGACCAACAGGAACTTCTGAGCTTTACATAGCATTGGTGGGAGTCTTCTTTAACTTGTAGTCACAAAACAAATAAATCTCCTAGATTTCCTCCCCTTCAAGGTATGCTCTCTCCCTTCCAAACTGTAGAGATTCTAGGGAAGATTGCCAAAGGATTGCACACCCTCTTATACAATCTCCACATCTGAGTGAGGTATAGAGTTGGAAGTGACGGACTTGCTCCATGCCAGTGAAGCTAATGGCTCCTTTACATCCTAGCTAGGCATGCCTGTGGCATTCTCCTATTTGAAAAGTTGAGCTAAAGCTGAAGTTTAAAGAAAATAAGCAATGATATGGAGAAGAGGGAAAAACAACATCACAGAAGTTGCTCTCAATTGAAGAAATGGAACCAATCTAGATATCTATGGCCGAAGATGTATCCAGAAGATATGGCTCATGCACATAGAAATTTAGTCAATAGAAAAAAAGAGACTGTTAGCTACAGGAAAGTGGATAGAACTGGAAATTATTGCAAAAAAGACAAATGCCATTATTTTATGTAACTTTGAACTTTTTCAAAACCTACTTTTAATAATGGTTCTTAAATTCTTTAACCTCTCTTCTAGCCCACATCCTCTAGAGGTAGTGAGAAAAAAGGGTTATTAGGATATGGGGGAAGTAGACCTGTTTAGAAATTGTTCTTTGGAGCAAATAGCATCTGCATTGTGAGAAAATCAGAAGTTGAGTTCACAGGATTCAACAGTGGCAGCTCGATCCACTTACAAATACTTCACAAATATACCAGCAGTCCAATTCACTAGAGTCTGGATAGGAAACAGATGGAGAAAGAGGACTCTCCTCCAATACTGATGGGATTGTAGGTGGTAAAACCACTCTGGAAATCAGTCTAGAGGTTCCTCAGGAAATTAAACATAGTACTACTTGAGGACCCAGCTATACCACTCCTGGGCATATACCCAAAAGATGCTCCAACATGTAATAAAGACACATGCTCCATTATGTTCATAGAAGCCTTATTTGTAATAGCGAGAATCTGGAAACAATCAGATGTCCCTCAACAGAGATGTGGATACAGAAAATATGTACATTTATACAATGGAATACTTCTCGCATATTAAAAACAATGACTTCATGAAACTCTTAGGCAAATGATGGAAAATATCATCCTGAGTGAGGTAACTCAGTCACAAAAGAACACACATGGTATGTACTTCTGATAAGGGGATATTAGCCCCAAAGTTCAGAATACCCAAGACTCAATTCAAAAAGAAGGAAGA
This sequence comes from Mastomys natalensis, assembly GCA_021653895.1. Taxonomy (NCBI): domain Eukaryota; kingdom Metazoa; phylum Chordata; class Mammalia; order Rodentia; family Muridae; genus Mastomys; species Mastomys natalensis. The sequence goes on along the minus strand of JAJTUV010001901.1, from coordinate 74,620 downwards.
ACCAAAGTAGGCGATGTTTCAGTGCTTCTTAGAATGGGGAACAAAATACTCATGGAGGAAATACAGAGACAAAGCATGGAGCAGAGACTGAAGGAAAGGCCATCCAGAGATGGCTCCACCTAAGGATCAATCCCATATACAGTCACCAAACCATGGACACTATTGTGGATTCAGGAAGTGCTTCTGACAGGAGCCTGATATGTCTGTCTCCTGAAAGGCTATGCCAGAGCTGACAAATACAGAGGCAGATGCTCTCAGCCAACCATTGGACTAAATGTGGGGTCCCCAAAGGAGGAGTTAGAGAAGGAACTGTAGGAGCTGAGGAATTTGCAGCCCCATTGGGGAAGCAACAGTGTCAACCGGTCAGATACCCTGGAGCTTCCTGGGACTGGACCACCAACCAAAGAATACACATGGAGGGACCTTTGGCTTTGGTCTCATATGTAGCAGAGGATGGCCTTGTTGGATGTGTGTGGAGGAGTGGCCCTTGGGCCTGAGGGTTTCGATGTCACAGTGTAGTGAAGTCCAGGGTGGGAAGATAGGAGTGGGTGGGTGGATGGGGGAGCACCCTCATAGAGGCAGGGAGAAGGAGAGGGATAGGGGTTTCCAAAGGGAAAACCTGGAAAGGAGAAAACAATTGAAATATAAATAAAGAAAATATCCATGAAAAAAAAAAGATCCCTCAAGTTTCTACTTCAGTTTGGTAGGTGAAATTGTGTGTCTGTGTTGTGTGTGTGTGTGTGTATAGATCAGAACGTTAGAAAACAACCATGAAAGGGAAGAGACCCCCAGGATGAATGATGGGGGAAATAAGAGAGGATAATGCAATCCATATGACATGAAAAGAGAAGCCTGGACAATTGGACAGAATAACAGGACCAGCAAAAATGGAGGATAAGAAATACCATGGGGAAGCAGGACAAATAAAACCAAAATGTCATGGTATGTATGTGTGAAAACACCATCACTAAGGCTGTTACTCTCTAAAACTTAATAATCACAACAACAACAATAATAATAAATATTAGTTTTTAAAATATATTTTCAGTCTGTCTTGACTATAAATTCAAGAAAATGGAAGAAAATAAAAAGTCATGAGTATATTAATAGAAATTCATCCAGAATTAAAGGACATGGGTACCAGTATAAAAATATTAACGGGAAAAAATACTATTTAAAGATAGCTGAAACGTTCTCTTTTGTCAAATTTGACCTATGACTATCTAGCCATAGATTCTTAACCCAAATAATGGTGCCAAGTATGGATTCTATCTCATAGAATGGACCTTAGGTCCAATCAGAAAGTGGTTGGTTATTCCTGTAACATTCATGCTAATATTGCACCATAGCCTTGTCTTGCCAGGCCAGTTGTTACTGCAGCTAGCAGGATTCACAGCTATGTAACACTGATGATTGCTTTTCTCCCCTAGTATCATGCACAGAACTTCCCAGCACTATAAAATTTATCCAGGAGAAATGAATCTTCCATGCCACTATGAGCTTGATTTCTACCCGTGTTCTCTGATTCAAGTATATGCTGTCTTCCATAATAGGATCTTTTCATTAAGTTCTGGAGAGTACCCAACAGGAATGCAATAAGAGAAGAACCCCATTAGCCAACAATGAGGAAAGTTTGTCCATACCTGGTGCTTGGCTTGATCACTTATAACATCTGGGACAGACACTGACCCCTGTAGTAGATAACTCCATTTAAACTCCATTTATATATGTATACATCTACATTTTAGGCAGCTTCTACAGCAGTAAGTTTTCATATGGCCTTTTCAAAGGTCTTTATTTAGTATTATGTGTCCCTCCTTATATTCCCTCCTCTACTTTGCTTTTGGCTTTCACATCCTGTATCCTACTTAAATTTAATCTCAAAAGTTTAGATTCACAGATAATCATCCATTAGGATTTCCACTCATACAATTGATGGATGAAATCTTCATTTCCTTTCTTGGTCTAGTCCTCATCTTTCCTGCTGTTGCTTGACTTGAGTTGGGATGCTCCGCACTCACACTCCATGTCTAATCCATCAACACACACTCTTGTTGAATCTTCACAGTATACGTTTCACTGGACCCTTCACTACTGCCATTGTGAAACCATCTTTCTCCAAGGTAATATCACCTACTGATCTTTCTGCCTCTACTCTTGGTCCGCACTCCTCACTGAAGAAATTGCCTCACAGTAGTACAGGATTTATTTTAAGAACATAATGCTGACAAACTACTCATTCCAAATCTGTTGGTGTTTCCAATCACACCTGAAATACAATAAATTTACATTATAAATAGATTCCTTGGAGTTGTAATAAATATCACAAAAATTGTTCTTATCAATAACCTCAAACCCAAGTAGTGGAAAACAGAAGTCTATCACAGGTAATCTATTCTCCTCAGATAGGCTTCTCCCACCATGAAAGTCATCAATTGATAGGTATTGGTTTTCTAGAAAGCTTTGAGTCAGTTTCTGGAAACTGATAATAAGTTATTTACTACTTTTATGAATAAAATGGATCCTGTGCAAATGCTCTAAAATCACATAAGAACCTTTATAAAATAGTTTCTTAAATGTCCTTAAGGACTCAGAGAAAGTAACTAGTCATATGCAAAGCACTAAACCAGCATACTGAACAATATAAATCCCAAACTTTAGTACAAATGCTACATAATATCTCTTGGCTAGAAGAAATAAGTGTTAAACATATTCTGACATTTCAACCCTTGGAACTAGAGAGATGGCTCAACAGTTAAGAACATTTACTGCTGATCAGCAGTGATAGAATATGCTTTAACCTAGCACTCAGTAGGCAGAGGTAGGCTGATCTCTGAGTTCAAGGCCAGCTTGGTCTACAGAGCAAGTTTCAGGATAGCCAAGACTACACAGCGAAACCCTGTCTTAAAGAAGCAAACCAAGCAAGCAAACAGAAAAATCCACTTACTGCTATTTCAGAGAACCTAAATTCAGGTCCTAGTAGTCACTCTGGTAAGCTACGTTTGACTCCAACTCCCAGGGGCTCTGATGTATCTGGCTTCTACAAGCATCAGTACTTATGTGCATATGACCACACATATCGCATATTTAAAGTATAACAACAACAAAAACTGCTAAAATAGTTGTGTAGTAATATAAACTCATCATGAGTTAGGAAGAGAGTTGTGACTTTAAACAAAATAGCATGTCTCTCGTTATAGAAATGCCTCATGAAGTAGAGACATACCGATAACTGCTAAATCACCAAAACCATAAGTGCTAGTGGAGTAGCTAGTATACCAACCACTATTTCCTAAAATTGTGCAAACCTTTTAATAAATTCTGAACAATAGTATGTCTATAACTATTATGTAACTATGTAAATATACAATATATTACCTTAAAACACACAAACAACACATTTAGTATCACCTTTACCAATGAGAAAGTTAGGTTCAAGAGAGTTTAAGTTATGTCCTGAAGATTATCTGTTGGAAAACGGTAGTGCTCAGACTCAATCCCCCATGAGTTCTAGAGTCTATGTTCTTAGTCTATATATGACTTTTCTGTATTTATGGTCAGATTATATGTACTTCTGTAAAGTTCTGTGCCCATTAAAACTGAAAACATACAGTTTCTATGTTTATACAAAAAAAGACTTAAGTTATAGAGTCACAGATTATCAATGGATCTTCAATACTTAATGTCCGTAGATGAACAAAAGCTCAACAGAGACTCAGACTAATTCTTAGATGGCTGTTGCTATAGGTAGACAATCTGTGGTTCCTAACTGTCTGAGCCCTGTCTTAGTATTCTATTGTAAGAGATGTCACAGTGTTTCAGAATATTTCCTTGAAGTGGAGGAAGAGTAAAGTTAAAAAATATGCCTTGTTTACTTGAATGTTTCCTATATGCTCACCCTGTTTATTTACCTTCTATTTAAAGACACTAGCTTAGCTTCAATAAATCAAAGTTCAGTGTCAGTGAGAAAACCCGAGAAAATAAAAAAGCAAGTCAACAATAAAAAGGACACATCAACCCCTCTTTATCAGCTCTTATGAACCTGTTTTGAGGGGATATAAACAAAATGATTATCCTAAATGCAATTAAAAACAACATACCTGTGTCTACCAGGAAGTCAGACATGACTCTGTTTAAATCTAGTAGGCAACTAAAGCAGGGTGAAAGTCTGACATCGCTACTTTTTTATTTATTTTTTTATTGGAAAATTTTTTTTTACATTTCAGATGTTCTCTCGTTACCCATTTCCCCCCATCCTCCCAGGAATCACTATCCCTTCCCCCATCCTACTGCCTCCACGTTGGTGTACCTCACCTCCCCACCCTCGAGTATCCCCCCCCCCAACGTCCAGCCTTCATGGGACCAAGGATCTCTTCTCCCACTTATATATAACTCCCTTGCATATATAGCTGGAGCCATGGGTCCCTCCCTAAGCGCTCCCAGGCTGTGGTTTTAGACCCTGGGGGCTCTGGTTGGTTGGGATTGTTTGCTTTCCTCATGGTGTTGCGAATCCTCTCAACTCCTTCAGTCTTCACTCTATCTTCTCCATTGGGAACCCCATGCTCAGTTTAATGGTTAGCTGTGAGCATCTGCCTCTGAGTATGTCAGACTCTTGCAGACCTCTAAGGAGACAGCTATATCAGGCTCCTTTTATTTTGTATCTCCTTTACTTCAAATAATTTGTCCACCTCCTCATGTAAGCATGCTAACTTGACTAGGAGTGTACGTCTAGAAATAACCTGTGAGTGAATTCCAATACTTATCATTTCAAATGCAAGAGTCAGAAAGTCAGCTCAAGGTAGTTTAAAAACTTATCCAGGCTCTCTATTTTAATAACTGGGCACACTTTGGGAAGGTCACCCAACACAATGTGCATGGCTTCTTAGGAGTTTATGCATTTATTTATGAGCAAGACAAGATGCAGTTTCCTTTTCATACAGCATTGCCCCTAATGTTGTTTATACTTTCCCATTTACAAGGCTTCCAGGCACACTTTAAAGGAAGCAATAAGGTAGGGCCAAAGGAAAACCACTCGCACCCAGCAGCCAGAGGAACTTTAAGTGTTTTCTGTGACTGTTGAGGTGAAGCTCTTCAGCTGTTTTTGTATTTATTTTTCCTGTAGCCTGTTTGTTTGATTGTTTGTTTGTTTAAAGAAAGAGTCAGGAAACACAGCTCCACATCTGCAGTGCTCTTGCTTCAAAGTTCTGTAGTACCTTGAGTCTTTCTTATTAAGGATCTTTGTATCGCTCACATAAAGTGGCCAATAATATGTATATGCATTGTCCAGTTTATAATCCACTAGGATACCATTGAAGGGAAGCTGGACTGACAGCATGTGATCAGGTTAGAAGACACTCTGTGGAATGCTGAGGAATAATCCCCAGCTCCCTGGATGGCCAGCTCTCTTGGGAGGGTAAGTTTCTTGCTTCCTCAAGTTCAGACCAGGGATGGGATCAAGCCACTTTTGGAGGGAAGGAACTGATCTATTTTTGTTGCTGGTCAAAGCCAGCCTCACCTTCCAGTTTATGGCACAGCAAAAGATGACGTCAAGCTTTGGAGTCAGACATTTACCAAGTTTAACTTGGATAACATCCTTCTTAGTTTCACTTTAGTTTTCATTTTGAAAGATGACATAAGTAAATACAATTGCAGATCCGTGGCTATATGTGGATTTGTATAACTATATACTTAAGAGAATATAAAATGCAAAGTATATTTCCTGCCAGTCAGGATTCAGTTAGTTTAGATTTCTTTCTTTCTTTTTGTTTTTTCTTATTTTGAGTGGCCAAAGAAGGAATCCTTGTAAGTACAGCTGCCTGGAAACAGAACCTTTTCCTTTGTGTGGGGTCCTAACCCTTTGTTAATAACAATGTCTTTTGTCCCTGGTTTCCATCATAAAATATCCAATGCATGGTCAAATGTAATATCATAAATGTTTAGGGTTGGAAAAGTAATTACTTAATATCCAGTTCAATGCTTGTAGTTGTTACAGTCCCATAATAACATTAATATCCCTCTATGTGATCTGGGATCCTAGTAGGTAACCATATAAACTACACCCCAAAATAGAAAACCTAAGTTCAGGTGGCTTGAGAGTCCTAAAGTGGTTAATGTGGACTTACAAACTGCACCAGTTTAATTAATTTCCTGCTGTCATTGATGACTTAATGATCATTTAGGATTGTCTTGTTCCAGATCCATGTTTCATGTCACTTATATAATGTCTTTTGCTATTGGTTTCTTACTCTAGTCATCTGATAAAATCCTAGAAATTGTTTGAAAAAAATCTCTGCCCAGCAGACTGTGAAGACACAATCAGCAAAGAGAGAAAAAAAATATTTTCTAATTTTTATATGACCAGGGATTCGTATCTATAATGTATAAAGAAGTCAAATTCAAGCACATAGGAACTCCACTTAACCAGTCAACAAATGAACAAATTAATTGAACAAACAGTTTTAACAAGAAAGACAAATGATCTAAAATATATTTAAAAATATTCAATATCCTTATCAACATGAAAATAGAAATTAAAGTCACCTTGAGAGGATATTTCATCTAAAGTAGCTATCACCAGAGAAAAACAACAGATAATAATGCTAGAAAGAATGTTGGGGAGAAGAGAAAAATCATCACATATTGTTAATGTGAAGTAAATTTAGGGATCCATCATGGAGATAAGAATAGAGGAGTCCCTCAAAAAAGCTAAAATGGAAATGGCATTCAATCTAGCTGTAATGTTCCTAAATATGTAGCCAAAGAAATCTAAGTCAGCATGCCACAGAGATAGTTCTGAATTCTTGTGTTAATTGCAGTATTATTCATAGCCATGATGTTAACCTGCTTAGACCTATATAAATAGATAAATGAATAAAGAAAATAAGGGACATATACACAATAGAGTTTTATTCAGCTCTAAAAAGTAATGACACATTTTTTTGCAAAAAAATTAACGAAACAACATGCTATTATATTAAAAGTCAAACTCAAAAGTATATCACATTTTCTCAAGATGTAAATCTATATTATCTATTATATACATAACTTCACATGTATGATATAAAAGTAAGAAAGAAGGCTATGTGGGTAGAGGAATATGTTTAAAGTGAGTTAAAGTGGTAACAAGAAAAAGAGATGGTGATTTTAAAAGGGACATATGTTATTTTCCGTCATTCAGAATCTGGGTTTAGAGAGATGAGAGACAGACAGATAAGATAGAAAGATACAAAGATAGAAAGATAGATAGATAGATAGATAGATAGAAGATAGATAGATAGATAGATTATAAATAGATAGATTGATAGATACATTATAGATATGATAGATGACATAGATAGATAGAAGGATACATACATACATACATACATACATACATACATACATACAGAGTTAGGTAGACAGATACATAGATAGATGATAGATAGATAGATATAGATAGATAGATAGATAATAGATAGATAGATAGATGACAGATAGAGATAGACATAGATATAGAGAGACAGAGAGATAGACAAAGAGAGTTAGAGAGATAGGTAGATGATATATGGACATTTTCATACACTTGTATCTTTGTACTTTCTTCTTTCCTCCTCATCATCATCCTTTCTTTTCTACCCTGTCTCCTACTGTTGCCCTTCATCTCTCTAATAGATTTCACACAAGAGAAGAGAGGGATCATTCTGATATTTCCTTTTGTGTGAAAATGTCCTAAAGGAACACATTATCTTTTATACTAACTGAAAAAATTAACTAAAATGTACAAATTTACATTAGAAGTAAAGGCCAAGCCTTTATGGTGGTCAGTTTATCCTTTATACTTTTCCCCACCTTTTCAGTGGACTTTGATGCTTTAACTCTCAGGAAGGTGTATGAAGAAGCAAAAAGACAGCTAGTAATTAATGAGAAGAATGCCCTCCCATGAAGGCATGTGGTTAGGATGGTAAGATTCACTTGGCTCTGAGAGTCACACACCTTTAAACACTTCTCTGGGCCCTAGAGGTCTCAGCTTTAATATTTCCTCCTCAAAGAGACATATCAGATCCCCCAACTCAACATGACTATGACAGTCACAACCTTCTCACGACAACACTGGTAAAGACCCCACTTATAACGGGTGTGCTCATAACAAGATTTCTCCTAAACTGAAGTAACCCTGATATTTCCAGGTTTACTCGTCTGTCTTCTCTCTCCAGCTGTTGGCTAGGACGAAGCTTTACATGGCCAGCTCACTGTTTCCCAGAGTGTTGAGCAGATTCAGCCACATGGAAGCCATCCTCTGAACAAACTTGTTCACTAGATGAGTAAATGAACTCATGCCTTCTATTTTAACTTTTGTGCTTAGTTTGGGGATTGGGAGGCTCCTCAAATACCATTTGCCAAAACCTTTCCACTTCGTTTTTAATCCTATGTCTACTGAGAAGGAAATCAAATCCAGATGGATCTGAGTCACTCTCTCTGAGCTCCCCAGCACTTGGTGGTGTAAGAGCGGAGTTGGGAGCTTTTCAGTGAGAAAACCAGTGCCCAGAGAAGTCAACAGGGAATCCCAGGAGAATGAAGCAGAGGACAGACACTTGGAAATGACAGCTCCCACTGATATTTGCACAGGAGTTAGGGAGGGTCATCATGCTGCCTAGTAACCTCTATACTCAGTTTTACCCAGCCAAGATAGGACAACTTCTTGTGGCTGACCCACTAAGAAATCTACTGTCTAACCAGTAATACAACCTTCTGCCTGCGTCTTTTACCCTGAGCCAGAGTCAGGGCACATTGACAACTGACTAATTTTGCTTGGTATGGTACTTTGGGAGCAGAACTCCACTAAGATGTGAATATATGTCTTCCAGTAAGAGATCTTTCAAGGTAAAATCTGGAAGCAGGCAAATTCAGTAAATGCCAATCCAGATTTTTTAAAGTAGGGTATATGAAGTGTTTGTACCTTTTTATCTTTTTATTTCTGTCTTGGTTTTGTCTCTATAGTGTGGAGTGTGTGTGTGTGTGTGTGTGTGTGTGTGTGTGTGGTGTCCATGCTTTAGCATACGTTTAACAAAGGAATACAAGTTTTCCAAAACCAAACTTGTGTTTTTTTCTTCTGCTCCTATTATTAATTTATTGATAGTATTTGGGGGATTACCTAAATTCTTTCTACCTCTGTTTATTTGTAAAATTAAGCCAAAATAGTTCAGAGTTATTATGAAAATAAAATCTGGGATTTTAAAGGCCTGTCAGAATACCAATATATATATTAAAGATATAGCAAAAAAATAATGAAGGAAAAATGAAGGAGGGGAGGAAAGGAGTCAGACAGTGCTACAGTGCAAACTGTTTAATAACATAGCAACGAGCTCTGCAGTAAAATGAGTTTAGTAATAGACCCTGGTTTTTAATGTTTTCCAATTTCCATGGTAAAAATATTCCAACGGTGGCCAATTACAAGCTATAACATGAGGTCAAATGGTCCAAAATTCTCTGAAAATTTAATGATGAAGCAAGCTGGTAGGGGCTGCACCTGCATACCATTGGAGAAAAGTCTGCAAAAAGCTATAGTCATTCAGAAAATAAACATTGACTAGTTGGCCTATGACTGCATTGCATTTAAATTATAGTTCTAATTCAAATAAGCCCATCAATGCTAATGCCTACCTACTTAAAAGGGGTGTTACATTTAAGCTGGGCTACAACATGGGCCTCACAAAACTTAACATAATCTTTGGGTCTGGAATTTGAGCACCCAGGGCTTATGAGGAAAAACTGAAGAAAAGAACAGAAAAAGTGTTTTCTGAAGATCACACACACACACACACACACACACACAACCGATATATATATGTATGCACATATATGTATATATATGTACACCTCTCACTCACAGACAGGAACATGTTGCAGACTCCAGTAGTAATCTACCTGACATAGTCTAAAACCAGATTGAGTTCCTAAAAGCTAAGCTATTCTTAAGGGTACTTGGTTCTTCTAAGGCTAAAACACAATAACAGTACAGCCTTAAAAACAGATTATATTTTAATCCTTATGTTAATACCCAAACGTTTGATTTTTCTTACTTTATAACCAGTTACTTAACAGAATCTCCATAGAAGGGGACACAGTGCATAAGATTTGTAAAGTGTATCCAGAATTATTCCAGATCCTGAAATCCTGAAAGGAACCCTTGATCTAGGGAATGTACAATTCTGGTAAGTGTTGGACTACAAGGAGGACATGAAATAGCTGTATCAGAGAATGGACAACAAGAACAGCCAACACAGAGAAAACTTTTGTTTGCTTTTACTCATGTTTTAATTAAAAGTAGGGTATTTCATTCTTAATATTTTGGTGGCACTGGGAAAATCACTTACTTGCTTTTACCCAGGAAACTGTAGTCATCTACCTAATGATTCATCAGGTCTTCCCAATTTCCACATCACCTGTGACTAGGAGATGTATTCATGCTTCCTTACCCTTCTTCCCTCCCATAATCTGTGTGTGTGAAAGATGGAAAGACATGAGGGTGTTTTATGACAGACACTGGGAACTGCATATGTGTGTTTGTATGTATGTGTATATACATGTATATTATGTAAGAATGTATGTATAAAAGTGCATGTATGTCTGTATGTGATTAACAATATGTGTGTATGAGTATACATGTATGTAAGTGTATATATGTATGGAAAGGTGTATATGTGTAGGAGTATACATGTATTAATATATATGTATATAATATATACATATATGTGTATATACTAGTATATGTATATATGTATGTGCCTATATGTATATATGTGTGAGTGTATGCACATGTATGAGTATATGTGTATGTGAGTGTATTGCATACATGTGTGTTTGTAAGTGTGAATATGCATATGCTTATGTGCTTTATGAATGCATTTAGACATCTTATTTTGACTTGATAGGAAGAAAGTTGTTATCAGAACAACATGGCTTTACCTAGTGCTTTTATATATCCAGATTCTATTAGAAGATTCTTGATACATCCTAGAGTACTTCTGAAATTATGTGTTTAGTGAAGCTACTTCTCCCAGCAGAAATGATCCAACTTCCATTGTTTTTTTCAGCATCTTTCTGACACATCTTCTGCACATTTTATATGTGCTGCCTGCTGTCCCTGAGATTGAGAATTTGTTCTTTTCCTTCTAAAGAAATAACTTCCTTTGGATTGCCTAAAATCAGAACATGCTTGGGAATGAAAATCATTTGCTTTAAGGAAAACAGGAATCTCAATCAGACCTTAGAAGAATACAAGAGAACCCCCATTCTTCCCCAAGAAGGAATAGAATCAACCATATATCTATCTAGGCCTAGGGATGAGGGTTTCTTTAGAAACCAAAAGTTATCTTGCTATCCCAACAGACCCTGTGGTGATTTGAATGAGAATATCCTCTGTAGGCTTATGTGTTTGAGCATAGTCTTCAGGTGGTAGTACTGTTTGAGGGAAGTTATGAGATCACGTGGCCTTTCAAGAAGAAGTATATCACTGAAGATGGGCTTTAGGTGTTCACAGCCTGGTCCTACTTTCAGTTTACTTGATTTACGTTGTTCTTGCTATTAAAGATGTTATCCAGAAGTGTCCTGCTCCTACAACCATACCTGCCACTTACTCTCATGCCTCCCCATCATGATGGACTCATAGCCCTCTGCAACAAGGCCAAAATAAACCCTATATTTCTGAGTTTCTCTTGGTCATGATTTTTCATGAAAGAAGCAGAAAGGAACAAGTGTGGAATCCTTGCACAAATACAAAAGACTCGTTGACATAGATACAGTGTAATACTTTGGCATCCTGGCAACTCAACACATAGAAGTGACAACAACTAAGAGTGAATACCCCCTTCCCTAAGTCAGCCACTCCTGTATATCTCCTTTCCTCTCTTACTTTCCTCTTTAGTCGCTGTGGGGGTTCTGATTGTATAAGCAATCACTACTGTATCCATCAGTCAGCCCTTCAATCTAATACAGCTTGTGGCAACAGATTCGTTGTCCTGGAGTTAGATTTCCACTCCAGGTGATTGATCCATGGCTGGTTACTCTTCTGCAAATACTTACTTAGCACAGAAAATATATCTTATGGAAATTATTCACATGTAGTTTCTCTAAAGTTACAAGATAAGCAGATTGTTTCTTGCTCATCCCCTGATCTCCTACATCAGGAACTATAGAATGGATGTGTTTAAAATCTAGTTGAACTAACTCCTCTTTAGTTTCCCTTGAACTCTAATGCTGACTCCAGTTTGATAAGGGTATACTTGTATCCATGGGGTGTGTGTGTGTGTGTGTGTGTGTGTGTGTGTATGTGTGTGTAGTGTGTCTGTTGCATTTATATGTTACAAAGAACATGAAACATATCAGAAAAATAGTAAAGCACCCTCTGTAGGTCCTATTACTGGGATTGAAAATACTAAATGGAAGATACAAGAAATAAACAGTACATCTCATGTCATCCATTGGTTTTAGTGGCATGATGAAATCTTTTGTTGCTCTGCTCCGTCCTCCTCTACATGAGAATAGTCTTTCTACCCTTTATATCTGTGCTACATCTGCTACATGCCTGTTAGACACTTAGAAGCTGTCTCAGTTAGCAAATCACCTGTCACAGTATTGCAATGCTTATGTGCAAGTGACCCTTATTATACTTAGTAGTGGTTCTGACCCTATCCTGAAATATAAAGATGGAGATAGCAGAAGAGGAAGTTTGCAGAAGAGTAACCTGTAAGGAAGCTGGGTGTGGCAGTGCATGCTTTTAATCCCAGCACTCCAAAAGCAAAGGTAGACTGATCTTTGCTCTACATTGTGGATTCTAGAGTATCCAGGGCTAAAAAGAGAGATTTTGACTTAAAGAAAAGAAAAGAAAAGAAAGAAGTCAAAATGGAAAAGCAAAATGGTATAAATTCTTGACTTAACAACAACAAAAAAAAAAGTTCTGTAAAACAGAGATAGCTAATACCTGTAGTGAGAACTGATTTTCTAAAAGAGAAATTGTGAAAAAGGAAATTTGTATGGGTTTTGCTGTCATACCTCAAATTTCACTTAAGTGGGGCAAAGTGACATGGAGGTTGGTCACAGATGCATGCCCAGGATACTAACACACTCCAGAGGCTAATGCACACTCTGTCACAGAAATTGAAATACCAAACAACATACCAGGATCCATTTTCAAAAATTGTCTTAAAGTGCTTGACATCTTCCCACCCAGAGAACACATGAACTTACTTCATTGTCCCTTCTGGGTTTTCACAGACCTAATGGGATGGTACTTGCATTGGTCTAGTTTCTACAACTAAGAGGATATAAAGTTGATGCCCATTTGTTTATTTGTTTGTTTTTGCGTAATACATGGGAGTTTGATTTCCAGGGAGTTCTGGCCTATTGCCTGATCCCTTTCAATGTGACCTTGAGCTGGAAAATGATACAATAGGACTGATTCTGGCTGAGGAAGTTGTAGCACCATTCTAAAGTGTCATCAATCTTAAGTTCTCAGCTGTGGCTTATGTCTTCTCAGTGAGATGATAGGGAAAACACAAATACCTGAGGTCAATTGGATCCTACTGATCACATCCTGTTACAATGATCTACATGCCTACCAACATTCTTTTTCATTGACTGTTGGGAGCCAACAGTCTTCTGGCAGAAAGCGGCCATCATCTTTGCAGCCATCTCAAGCCATATACACTGACAAGAGACTTGTTTTCAACAGCCTACAACAGCTGAGCACACTCTGATAAACATCATGTTTTTCTCCCATATCTTGTTTTGTTGTTTGGTGCCCCCAGCTGCAAGGTGCACGTGGTAAAGTGTCTTCAGCTGTGTCCCCCTGCTTATGCTTATATATATCCATGATTTCCTTTCAATAAAAAGGATAAGGGGAATGAGGAACAAGTCTTGAACAGACTCTCTGTCTTGTCTTCATTCCTCGTGTCTCTCACCCTTCTACTCCCTATTCTCTCTCTTGCTAGACCCTGACCCGCAAGCCAAAGCAGCAGCTCAGGCCAGGATATAGTGGCTCCCAAACCTGGGGCAGCTCCGGGCAGGTACAAAGTGGCGGCTCAACACTGGGCTCCAGTAAGCAGGATACAGTGAAGGACACTGTAGGAATTGGAAGCATGTATCCTCACTCCTGCACTGGAGACCCTGTTGACTGACCCGAACGGACAGGGTCGGTACAATTGACCTTCTTGATACCAATATTCTCACCATAATGCTGATCATATGCCTTGATTCAATAGATCTCTGCTAAACTGTTGACTCTATACAGTTGAACAGACAGCACTGAAACACTCATGAATGAAAGTGGAACCATAAAAATTACTGCTAACTTTTCCCCATCAGCTTACTTTCCTAGATCTTGGCACTGTTCATGTTACCTTCATTTATAATACTAGTATTGACAGACTTAGGTAATGTAAACATAGGGTCCCAGCTAAATTAAATATCAGACAATAAATAAAAATAGAGTGTAAGTAAATTTTCTGTGAACATGTCATCCAAATACAATTGAGGCTTGTGCTAAAATGGTAGACCTCACATGTACCAAGAGCCCTTGCTAGGTTACCATATTTTCCCCATCTCCACCTTGTTTCTGACCTCCCACCCAGTGCCCCTCTGATGCTCAGAACACTAATCATTTTGCACTGGCTTGGAATGTCAGCCAGAATGAATCTCTCTTTAATGAAAGGAGATGCTGGGTTTCTGCAAAGCTTAAATGTGGGGAAGGTCTCCAAAGGGTTTCCTAAAGAAAACAGGAGCTTCCAAGGAGAAGGGCGCCTGAGAACACTTAGCCCTTTTGTTTAAAACAAAGAAAAGGGCTATTCAGAAAGCAAATTGATTAAAATGGAGGGAAATTGCCAGACCATTGATAATTGCAGCAAAAGGGCAGTGGTCACTCCTACTGATTGCCACTTCAGAAGGACCTGCACACCCACAACCAATCAGGGGCATTAGTGAGACACAGCCTTTTAGTGACCCACAGTTCCCCCTTGGGAAGTATTTCACAAAAGCCTTTAAAGCTAGCGCAAAGCATTTTCTGCACCGTATTTACTTTTAATTCCCAAGTCTGGAAGGGCTGAAAATCATTCAACCCCTAAATATCTTTCACATGCTGAGATGACTGAGAACGGCCTCAACCTCTGAGATTTCTCCATTCACCAAATTTTAAAGTACAACAAGGCCAGAGACCCTCTGGTAACAACGTTTCCTACAGCTCTGGTTACCCACTCTCTCTGCCTCCATGACACACACCAAAAAACTGCCACTTCTGTTCCATACCTGGAAAGACTGAGCAATTGTCTGCTGTGTGCTTTTTCTTAAATCCTTTCCCAGTGGCACGTTGACAAAGAAAAATAAGTCTTCCTTCTTAAATGGGGTGTGTTTATACATTTGGAGGAAGATTTTTAACCTGGGACCTGGGAAATTTGGAGTGGTCCCAGCTAAAGCACAAGGTCTTTGTCGAATGACTTCAGGCAAACTGGAAAGCATTTGTGGACATCAGCTTTCTTACTGAGAATGTAGGATTGGAACAAAGTCATCACCTTTGTTAATGAGTCTAATAGCTGGGAACTCAGAAGGTAAAAACATTAGATATGTGTGTGATCTTTAAATTATACACTTAAAAACTGCACACATACACACATACTAGGCAAGCAGTCTGCAACTGAGCTGCCCACCCAGCCTTTAAAATAATATATTTTAAAAATACTAGATTTTCTCTGGAGCAGACCCCAAGAAAGTTATGCTTGGAATCAGTGATCTGTATTGGATTAAGCACTCTGGATGGCTTTAAAGATTAGACAGGTCTGGAAATAACTAGAGATAAAGGTCACCAGTGTCTCCTCCTACTTAGCATTTCATGGGAAATTAGGCTCCCTGCCCCACCCCCCTTTTCCTGGCCCGTTTATTTCCTGGGGCCTGGAAGGTGCATATGTGACAGAGTAAGGAAGACTAGGTCTCCAACGATGCTTATAGGGTCAATGAGGTCACCATTAGGAAGGGGTGGTGGTACCCTCTGTCCCACAGCAGGAAGAGAGATATATTTGATGGAAGGGCACTTCCTCCCTGAGAGGCTGGGGTACATGTAGCATTCCTTTAACCCTGCCTTGGCCTGTGGCAAAGGAGGCTTTGTTTGCTAGGAAGCCAACCTAATGAAGCCAGGCTTTGACCATCAGTTCCAAAATTGATTGCTCTGATGTTCATTCTCACTTAGGAATCCACACTCTTCCTCTCTACGAGCACTTACCTATGACATAGGACGAGCTTGTTAGTGGAGTGCTAGCATCTGGCTCCAGAGAATCTAACAGATTATTTCATGACTTTGAGCTCTTTTCTGTCTTAGACTATTATCTGTTTTTCATCTGCAAGTTGGTTCCAGGGACAAAAATAGAGTGTGAGATACAAGGAAATACCTCACAAACTACATAAGGATGCATGAGTTCAGGGAATGTAACTCACCGTATAACAAGGTGAACATTCTCTCTGCTGCCCTGAGTGATATCCAGGTTCCTTTATAAAAGTGAGAAATTTAGTAAGTTAAGCAAATGAAGAAAACGTTGGCACATGAATTTGATGTTTCTAATAAAAAGCATCCCCCCAAATATACACACAGGCACAGGCACACACATATACAACGCTGAACATAGCGACCTGGTCACCACCTTTGCTAATGAGTCTAATACCTGGGAACTCAGAAGGTAATGGCTATGTGTGTATTTTATAAATTCTATACTTAAAACTGCACACATCCACACATACCAGGCAGGCAGTCTGCAACTGAACCATAATTTGTGTATATACATACTTTGTGTATATATACATACTTTGTGTGAATATTGAAAATAGATGCAAAGATACCTTCAAGCTGTTTATAATATTCATCTCCTAAAGACAAGAGACAGCAGGAGGCTAAGCTTTTCTTAGCTTCAAACTGATTCAGTGGGGATAGTCAGGACAAGTTTCTTGGAAATTTAAAAAGTATAAATAAACAAATAATGAGTAAATGAGTAAGAAGGTAGCCATGTGTCACCTCTTCCCTAGAAGACACAAAAGGTCTGGAGTAGTTTTTAAAGATTTTATCCATATAAGCTTCTGGTAATCACTCCAATAAGTTAAATTCATCTTTCTCTTGGGTGTGGGAAGATGCTGTATATTCTCCATTCTCTACTGTCTCTGTCATGGGAATCTCTGTCCTGGTCCACACATCTGCATTAATCTACAAATGGCTCTTGTTGCTTTCATCCTTATCCATGTATTATCCCAATTGCTTCCAGTAAAGAATGTCTCACTCTTTCATTTGCTTACAGCACTCCCTCACCTATTTCATGATATTCACAGAACACAGTCCACCCTCCAGCATCCAAGCCTGCCTCATCACAATCAAGTTTCAATTTTTTCTGCAAATGTTTTCTCCTCATAGTCTGGATCTAGATACATTGACAGTTTCACTATTGGTTGCTTCTTAATCTTATCTACTTTTCCCTGTGTATTCATTACTTTTCTGTTGTGATAAAACACCACAACCAAGGCAATGTACAGAAGAAAGAATTTATTACAGCTTATGTTTCTGAAAGGATGGTAAGAGTCCATCATGGCAGGGAGGGATGGGAATATGTGACAGGCATGAAGAAATAAGGAGGACCCTGAGAGCCCACAGGCTTAAATGGAAGTGTGAAGCCTAGAATGAACATGAAGTGGGGTTAGAGCATAACCAGTCAGAACCTGCCTACAGTACTTCCTCCATCAAGATTTCTCCTCCCATAGGTTCTATAACCTCCCAAAAGACAACAATCAACTAGAAATCAAGTATTCAAAGACTCTGGAATCTTCTCTCATCCAAACCACCATATGTGGTTTAATGCATTTCACATGTTCCATACCTCAGTCAGAATTTAGTTGTTCACGCATTTCTAGTGCTTGTCTACATAGCATTTAAAACCTGACTTCTGTATTCCACCTGAGCTAGGTCTGAGCATATAAACAGATGAACAAGAAGAGGAGAGAAGGAAAAGGAGAAAGGTGGAAGAGGAAGAAGGAAAGAGGAAGATGAAGGAGGAGGAGGAGGAGAAAGAGAAGGAGGAGAAGGAGGAGAAGGGGGAGTGGGAAGGAGAGGGGAAGAAAGAAGAGAGAGGAGGAGGAGGAGGAGGAGGAGGAGGAGGAGGAGGAGGAGAGAAGAGGAAGAGAGAAGAAGAAGAAGAAGAAGAAGAAGAAGAAGAAGAAGAAGAAGAAGAAGAAGAAGAAGAAGAAGAAGAAGAAGAAGAAGAAGAAATAATAATGAAATTCTTCCAGGAAGCACAAACGTCACTGTTCTGTGATAATCATTTACCCCCCAACCTTATATCTGCCTCGGTGAAAAACTCCACTGCTCAGAGAATATGCTCAACACATTTTGGAGAAAATCTATTTCCTCTTAGACTTTAGAAAATGTTTTTGTTAAATACTATAGCAAAGATCCATAGATTGCAATGGATATGGATGTTAATTTGAATTTTGTGTTAAGTAATCATGTGAGGCTGTAGATAAAGGTTAACAACATCAAAGTAAGCATCCATTTGAGCTAATCAGTATCACTTAAATAGTCATTTGTACTACTTTTCACTGCCCAACAACTCTGAGCCGTTGTCTTCTCCCCACTCCACAGTGAAGGGTCGGGGGCACTACATGAAGCAATATTCTTTTGGGTACCAAAGGATAAGCTCAAAGTCCTGCTTCCAACTGGTGAGATCTGGTGAGATTTACTTTGCTATATATTACCAGATTGTCTTCTGAATGACGAAATAGTCAGATAACTACATTAGAGCCATAGTGATTTTAACCAATCAAGACGTTTCTGTTCTACATGAATGGAAGTTGCTGAATTTTTTTTTAAAGTACTCCTCTCTGGTGTTTGTCTCTCCTTCTCTTACTCACCTGATAAATGAAGGCAAGAAAGTAAACATGACATATATATGGTGTGCCATATTTAAATGAAGCTGTTAGATCCGAATGAAGCCTCCAGTGATCTGTACCTATGACAATCACCATCTAATAAATAGGTACAATTTTTCTATGTCCATAAAACTCGAGCAAAATGTTTGTCAGAAGAGAAGAGTGACAAACTGCAGCAGCCAGATGATATAGGGTGATGGCTCATGATACCACCATGTTGCTTTGGATTGGAAGTTTTCTACAATAAAAACTTTTTAAAAACCTCACAACAATGACAACATTAAATATGCAAAAGAAGAGTTTCCAAACAGTTGCATGGGGTCATGATTCCTTATGTAAAAATATTTGTCATTTTGAAAAATAGTTTCCTTATTTGGTTCATTTGTGGAGTGTGCTCTCCTAAATGTGTCTAAGATCATAGATCATAGTACACATATGCACACAGGTACAGGTATACACATGTGCATATATACACACATTCATATTTACATGCACATACATGCTCAAATATATGTATGCAGGACCAAATTTTCCTGTCCTGTTTCTCCTGTGGCTGTCACTCTCTTCAACTCTGTGTAGGCAGAATGGAAATGAAAACTGTTAAGCATTAGATTTGAACAAACGTTGATTGCAATCTGAACTTGCACTTAAAATCTATGGGCCAGGTGTTTTGGTTCTCCCAGCTCTCATTCCTAAATTTAGACATGAACCTAATGATAACTGACTTGCAAGTTATTATGAAAATAGGATTAAAATATGTAAAGTGCCATAATAATTGTCAACAAATAACAGCTCATGTAGTAATACAGATGCCATCTTGCTTTCCAGGTATCTGGGTTTTCTATCAAAGAGTCACTATTGTTTATGCAAGTTGGATGAGTACACAAAAGATAAGCAGTCAGCCATTCCAGGTACGTCCAACATTACGTTTTGTTAAACAGTATATCCCAAACTCTCATGTCCAATCATGACTACAACATGAATTGCAACGAGAGTTTTTCTGTAAAAGAGATTTGTATTAATTATTCCTACTCATTTGGCAACTGATATAATAGCAATCAGCCATTAAGAGTCTATTAGGGAGAGGCTACACCCATGCTGTTAAGGAGTGATGCACTTTACCCAGGAAGACAGTCTCATGAACAGAAAATAGTCTCTGATGTCTGACTGGAGTCAAGATCCAGCTTTGACATTTTTTATCTGTGAGGGCTGAATTTAGCTTCCTGAGAAAGGAGCTCATGAGAGAGAGAGTACCATGTTTAACTGGGAAGACTATGTCAGTAGGATTTATACTTATTAAGAACTTTCCATATGGTATACTACATACCTAATCTATGATAAATACCCAAGTGAGACAGACAGAGTCACTCACTCTGTTTTTCAGGAGAGATAACGGAGTAAAACAGTGTCATTACATACTGTGCTTACTTACGGGTGATAATGAGTATCTTTAACACTCAACTTTATTGAAACATGGTCTTTCATTAAACCCTAATTTGCTGACCCTAGCTAGTATAACTACCGGGCTTGCCCTGGGTATTTAATATCTGCGTCTTTTGAGCTCTGGAATTGAAGATGGCCACCACACTTGCCAAATACAGGTAAGTATTTCATACACACAGACACATATGTATGTGTCTGTCTGTCTGTCTGTCTATCTGTCTGTCTGTCTGTCTGTGTTTCTGTATATGTAAATAAGTCTGCTTGGTTATTTCCATACCAAGGACTGTACAAATTCATGAGATTTTGCTAAACATATTATTGCAAAAGCAATGAAGACTTTTATTTTGGTACATGTTTGTATCTTGCATTTCATCTAGTGTACCACTTTCGCATCTTCCTCAGCTTCTTTTTTTAGACCTTAAGTCTACTATAAAGTCAGAGATCATCACTATTGCATTCAACAATCCCAGAACCATCCTTAGGGCTTTACCAGATAAACGATGTTGTAAATGTATTTTTGTTGAATTATTAAAATGAAGAGACATGAAAATTGAAAATGGTGAGCTGTGTGTTGCAATGATAGCTCAGTTGGTGAAGTGCATCTTGCATAAGCAAGGACCTGATTTCTATCCCCAGTACTTACATAAAAAGCCAGAGGTGCTGGTCTATATATGTAATCCCTGCATTATCACTGGATAGTTAACCTAACCAAACAGCCAAACAGGCAGGCCTCAGGTTCCCATAAAAGACCTTATCTCAAAAATAATAGTGGACATTTCCTGAAGAATAATACCTAACGCTGACCTCCAATTTCCAGGCAACATGCATACACATGAGCCTACATACATATGAACATCTACTCTCTCTCTCTCTCTCTCTCTCTCACACACACACACACACACACAGATGGGCCAGGATAAAACTATGAATATCTTCTTTTAACCTGTTCCCATGAGCCCAAGTGTCTCTTCCATGGCACATAAAATCTTTCATTCCAGATGCTTTTCTTATTTTCTGCTGTATACACACACCCTATACATATTCCCATCTCAAGCCCTGTCATATCCTAAGGAAACACTGCATACTCAATTGAATGGAATTGAACCTACAATCAAAAAGTTAACTAGGAGGCTTTCTTAAAGATGCTTTCAATACTAATGGTCCGTGACCCTGGGATGTCATTAAGATGCCTTCTAAAATGCCTTTCTTGTTGCTCTGCAACAGTGTGTTTGACAAATATGCAGAAATGTCCAAGCAGACTTACATACATATATGGAGACAAAGACAGAAAGACATATGCATCTGATATATATATATATATATATATATATATATATATATATATATATATATATATAAAATCTGTCTTTGAAATAAATGTGGGTATAGTAGTTGTAGTATGTTCTAAGACTTTATCAGAGTCCACAAAAAGCACTTAACACAATGTGGTTTATTGTACATTATTTATTTTATTTTTCTATTCCCAAAGACTGTATTATAAAACTGGTAAATACAATAATTCTTTGTGTATGTGTGTGTAAAGTTTTGTTAAATGGACGTCTCACTATATTCTTAAATCAAAAAGCAAATGAATGCTCCTTACATTCTCAAAGAATATTGAACATGAGGCATGCCAGATACAGATCATGCAAAGCTTATATGGGAGAATAGAGTTCATGGTCTAAAACTCACTTATCTCCATAGGGAAAAGCAGAAAAATCATGAGGGCTTTGTAGTAAATTTCTAGGAGGAGTTAAGATGCCTAGGAAACTAAATTACTGCCAGAATAAAACATTCTGTGTTATTTACAAGTGGGAGTTGTCAGGTCAGCTAAATCAATTATTCACCATTTGTTCCATTTAGTTTTGTATAAATCTTCATTTTCTCACATAGCTAAGTCCCAATTTATTGGGGAGGCATATGAAGGCATTAATGAAGATAGAATGCCAGCATTAAACTGAACACGGTGCAAGATTTGTAAGTTCTGCCCCTCATTTGGCTTCATTTTTCTACAACTCTCCCTTACACCAAAGCCATTACCTGGTCTTATTTTTATATGCTATTTCTAAACAGATATACTATTCTATCACCCAATGAATAAGAGATATGCAACTATTTTGATTCATAGTTTTGTAATCCAGAATCCTACTGGATCTCTACCATGGGGTGGGTGGCGGCAATTTGGGAGGGCTGAACAGACAGATTAACAATAGCAATAACTTCATAAGCAACCATTTCTATATTGCCTACACTGTAGCAGAATTTAAGCAATACACTTGGTGGACATTTTATCATTTGGACTGTACACTTTGAAGAAGTCACTAATGACATTTATAGCCAAGGAAACTGAGATCTGAGATGTTGGAAAGCTAGCCCAACAGTACACATATTATATTGTGTAGTCAAGACTCTGGTACACTGTTGGTATTTGATATCTGGTCATTTTTACCTGGTTCTTTTCTTCGTTTAATTTCTTATCTAGAGTATAAGTCATTGATCACTTTCTATCTTTTGCTGTTACAAGGCGGGCTTTGATTTCAGTAGAACCTCCTAGCCTAAATTCACTTATAAGGCTGTCCCAGAAATCTACACTTAAACAATCAATATTTTCTTATGAATCAACTGTAGCAAATCCTCTGCAGAGAACCCGAGGAAGAAAGTAGAAACCAAAAAGAAACACCTATGCAATTAAAAAGGACAACCTCCCTTCCCTGTGGGCCAATAGCTAGTGAAATTCATAGAAAATCCAATCTCAAAGACCCAATCTTAGACAAATGAATTGTTTCTTAGCAAGGAACATTTAATCAACTCACTTCAATTCTAGAGTTTGCTGAAGAACTCTGTCCTAATGTCTAGTGTGGGAAAAGGTCTAGCCCATGGACCTCTAAAGGCCTCTAAAGGGATTAAGGCTAGTGATGTGTACCCATTTTAGACATGACAAGAGATGCCATTGGATTATTAGCAACAGATAAGAAGATACATTTCCTGCCACTCATATTCTCTGCAATAGAGGCAATTCTACTCAACGTTTGGTCTAACTTGACAGATTCATACTATGTATTCCATATAGTGACCAAGTGCTTTGGGTTAAACCCACATGGCCTCTATAAGCCTCAGTCTTTCTATCTCTAACATATTGATCAACATGTATAGTTATAAACAAAACATGTCATTGCAAAACTTCATCACTGCTGATGAGTAGTAAGAAGCCCCAGGAATGGTGATGGATGTATTGTTATATCTTTACTGCATCTGATAAATAACTCTATTCATGAACTACATTTAGGAAGTCACCTCATAGGCAAAGAGACCTCCAGAATGGGGTCTTGGAGAGGCTAGAACAAAGCATGATACACTTAAATATGAATTGCAAGCTATCTATTTGACTGGCTCCCACTATGCTCTATTGAGCAGTATGTTGGCAAAAGATGACTATCAAAGCCCTTTGTGTTTCAACTAGGAGAGACAGTGATGGCAAGTCATTGAGATTCTTACTTCCCTTCCCTATTTAAAGCAAAAACCTTCACTGCCATTCCTGAGTGTTGAGATTCTGAAGTATAAAATCTGTTTTCCTTTAAGTAACTGCTGTTTTCAAAAAACAATACAGTAGTAGAAGGAAGCACCTGATGTCAAAGTGAGTTAAGTACCTTGGCCAAGGTCACACTAAGTAGATTGTGAGCAGAGCATATAGGAGGAGCTGCTGCCACCTTAACTGCTATGCCCAGGGCCACCTTTGACCTCAGAGCACAGACCTCCACATACACATTATTGCAACTAAACTTCAAGATAACATTACAGTATGACTCTGTCTCTTTTACATTGTCAGTATCTTCTTAAGCCCATTCAGAGGCTCATGAGGTCTCATGTTGGTTACAAGGAAATAGCATTAGTTCTCCATCCTCTCATTTGGTAAAGGAGATGAGTTGGTCACCTAATGAGAACAGGGAAGGAAGAAACACAAAACTCCTCACATTGTTTTGTGTCCTTCTTAGTTTCCTCAGTTGACTCACTTAGGGAACAAAACACAGGAAGAAAGGACAGAATACCTGTACCTTATTACAATGACAAAGTGGTCATTAGAACAACCAAGGAAGTCAGTGACTAAGAAGATTTGGAGCCAGGTGAAAGGGCAGCTATTTTGTGATATTTTCTGAAGCCAAGTTTTAAATCTGGATTTTAAAGTACTACTAAAGCGATATTTCATAAAAGGGCATGTAAGAAACTGTAAAGGTACCTCCAAACCTTAAACAGAGAATAATGGCGTAGTTCTCTAATTCTCTTTCTGAATGCCAAAATCTCTAAGAGTTCAAAGCAGGATCATAAAGAGATAGTTGGGTCCACATGTTCATGGTACTCTTTTTAATCATTGGAAGCCATTCAAGTGTTTATCAGGGAGTGCATATATAAATACAATGTCTCAGTGTGCACAACAGGATTTAATTCAACTTTAAGAAGGAAGGGATTCTGAATAGGCTGGCACATCCATAACCCTTAAATATCTATTGCTTAGGGAAGTAATAAAATCAAGAAAGAGCAAGTACTCTACAACTCTATCCACATTACACAGTGCCATGAAATCATTAGATTCATGGTGACAGAAAAGCATGTTTCTAGGAGATAGTCAGAATAGAGAATCATTAGAGAGTTTAGCCATTGAGAGCTTCAGTCCCATAAAATGAAATATAAAGATGAAAGGTGACATTGGTTTCACAGAAGTGTACATGCCACTGAACTGTGCAGTTGAAAGAGTTTAACAAAGAATTTACAATGCCACACCCGTTTATGCTTTGGACTTGAATTTGACTCTAACATCTTCCAGTTAGGACTCTGGTATTGAAAGCTCAAGGTAAACAGGATACCCATTGTGGCAGAAGCTGATTTCTGGAAGGAGCCTGAACTTAGTATTTGTGGGAAAACTTGCCTAACTCCGGCTTATTATTAGAATCTGAATGGTATGAGCTATTTTAAAGAGACACTGTGTTTCTCAATAGCCACTGGAGGCAAGAACTAGCTCAGACTTCCAGAATAATTCTGATGAGTACTCCAGAGACAGCCCCCTTCCTGCTCCTCTACGTAACAGCTTTCCCAACACATTGTTTCAGAATTATCCTTATCTTTGCATGGTCAGAATGGGAGAGAAACAGGGACCTTTCCTACTGAAGTTGCTGAGAAGGGAAAGATGAGTTCAGTCTATATGAAAGTGCTAGGCGTGTGCCTGTGCACATAGCTGAAGTGTTCCTGGGTGTATGGGGTTGTGCCCCATAGTCCATGGATTATTCACTTATCATAATTCATACAAAAGTTTACTCTTGCATATTTATGACACACCTTGCCCCTTTCGAGCTCAAACAATGAGTTAAATAATACCCTCACTCTCATGGTATTTATATTCTAGTAGGGGCATCAGAGTACTGGTAATTACCCCATAGATTAACTCTCAGAGGAAATGAGGAATAAAAAGTAAACTAAGAATCAAGACAAAGTGTAAGAGAATTTTTAGTCTAGGGAAGGCTGGGAAGAATTTTCAAGCTAGTTGGTATATGAGATGTGACATGAAAAAAAAATTGGGAACTATGGATAAGCAAAAGGCCATGCAGGAAGCAAGAATAGCAGGAACGATGCCCAGAGGTAGAACATATTTATTTAGGGAGTCCAAAAGTTGTTTAGAAACCAGCAGAGAAAAAGAGCTGAGGGAATTAAGAATATAGGTGAGTGTGACTGACATGTGTGAAGAGTGTGTAAGTGTGGTTGTGTGTGTGTGTGTAGTAAGGGAGACCATGACGGTTATATAGAGCATGGAATACAATTTTCTCCAGAGAACCTTACAATAATTTCTTTCTACTGGTGTGACAGGCAGTATCTGCTGCCATCATCCATCTCTGACACTGTAACATAGCCATGGCTATAGACAAACCATAAACCACGGGATGCTACAAAGAAGAACATAACAGCCAACAGTTTTAGAGAAGTGGCTCATCATTTTGAGTCAGAATGATAATGGAGAGATTGGGAGGTCCGGTGAATCATCGGGAGGTTTTATGGTGGTAAGTTGAAATGATGGTGGTTTGTGCTGAGAACAGGAGGAAGATATATTCTGGAAGTAAAGTCATTAGGAGTGGTTGACAGGTTGCACTGAGAGGAATTAGAGCATCAGTTGCATCACCTAGTCATTTAGCAGAATGAGCCTGTCATTGAGTAACGAAAGGCTAAGGGAGGCAGAAAGTCTAGTGCAAATCAAAAGCTCATGTTTTCACAAGTCAAATTTGGTCCACCAATGATTATTCACAAGGATAAATCAACTAGACTGGAAAGATTAGTGAAAGATTAGAACAGACAAAAGTGGACAGCGGATGGCTATCAATGAGATTTGATTGAAAGTAATGTACAGAGTTACAGCAGGTAAAAATATTAGAGAATTTTATCAAATATGTGGTACAGCCCTTGGAAGCACAACTATGTTGTGATTAAAGTTAAGGTAATGGAAGCAGGTTAGCCTCAGGGTAAATCCTGAAAAGTCTGCAAATCACCAATGAGATCCCTGCAAAGCTCAATCTAGAGCAGAGGAAGTTGTGAAGAATATAATAGTTAATATTTTCCAAGTACTCAGAAAGTCATTATGGTCATTGCTCTGTTTCAGATCTTCAGTCATGTCCCTGCTCTTAAAATACAGCTCATAACTCATGATATCTTACTATTCTGCCTGATCTGACCCATGCTGACTATTCCATCTTGGTTTTGGTCTTTACTTCCAGCTTCTAACCACCTGCACTACTGCTCCTACATACATCAAGGTTCTTGTTCGTAACTCTCTTATTCCTTTTCTATTGGGCTCTCACCCTTTAAACTTGACCTTAAATCTTGCCTCTTTAGATAGGACTTCTAATTCCTCAAATTATAGTATCATTCCCTAACAGATTTCTATTTTTAGAGTCCTAAATTACTTCCATGTCACTCTCAGAATAACGGGGTGAGAGCCCAAGAACAGAGCCTGAGGTCAAATCTTGAGTTGGCCACTTACAAGCTGAGAAATTCTGGATAAGTTCATCTGTGTGCTTCAGCTCTCTGATCTATAAATGAAGTGATAATATGTCACTCTGTGCATCTAAGAGGTTCCCTGTAGAATTGAGCTGGTTAATGTATGTAAAACAGGTTGGAGAGTACCCAGAAGGATGAGAGGTTAAATGAGATTCTGTTGCTATTAGAAAGATCATCTACATGTTGATGTATGATTGTTGAAACTCTGTGTACACCTTTAAATGGTAAGTCCTCTAATAACAAGTACCATGTGTCTATGATAGCCAACACTTGATGCTCTTGAAATAAAATATGTTCTCATCTTCCTCATCTTCAGCATAATTATCTCCTCATCAATCCCCATTTTGATAGAGGAGGATATCAACTTCTAAGTGAGAGATAAAAGAGCTCTATGTGGTACATGAGCTTTTATTTACAAATACAGCCTGAGTCCAATTCTGATCCACAGACAGATGCTCTTCCTTTTTTGGTATTTGGGGGAGATACCTGGTTGGTCACCTGCAGACTATGGTGACAGATTACTGAAAGCAGCTTATGTCAATGAAAGAGTAGCCATTAGTAAGTTCTTAAATATTTCCTCTGGAGGATTCAACTCAGCATTGGTTACGATAAATGCATGAGTCTATTGAAGCCAACTTCAGTTGTATTTCATAAAAGCACCCTTGTAATCTCTCACCCAGCATTGTTCTGTCACTCAGTGGAATGCAGACTAAAGATTTGGGACAAAGAATCATCAAAGTATTCTGATATAAGAGATATAGCCATATCTCATGTAATCATAAAATACATAAAAACATGGGGAAAGAATTCCAAATCTTCCAGTAAAGAGACAAAACTAGCAATGGTGCCATCTGTAGAGATTTATGTGAAAAATTTGTATTAAAGAAAACATTGCTATAGAATTCCTGAGTTGAAGATACTTTGATTTCAATGGCAGATGTCAAGTCATCAGCTGTTACATCTTTATGCAATTTCGAATGACCATAAGTCTGCTCTGTTTTTAAGGGCTGAACTCAACATACAGAAAACCCAGTCATATAAACCTAGACAAACAACTTCTGACATTAATGACACCGCCTATTTGGTGTCTATAATCTTCCATGCGTCATAATAAAGTGGAGATGCTAGTATATGATCACAGGTTGCTGAAAGTGTTATACAGATCATATAAATACTGACTTAATACTAACCGTTATTTTTATACCAAGAGAAAGAAAGAGGTGACTATTATTAAACGTGAATAAAAATCACAGTCTGGAGTAATTCCTAAATGAAACCTATCACCTGGAAAGGACAGTACAAGGAATAAAATATGGTATTGGAGAAGGATTCCAAGCCCTTACACAAGCAAATCTTAAAAATAAACTCTACCATGTAGTTGGACTGGAAAGGCTCTTGTCTAAGCCAGAAACTTGGGCTCTAAAGTGACTCATAATCTACTCTTGGTGTACTTGGGCCAAATTTATACAAATTCTCATAGTTCAAAAGCATACAGAAGTGCTCATTTTAGCTGGTAAGTCGGAGAGTCACTTAAGGCTAAAGGTTATGGACTCATTGGCCAGTGGTTCCTAGGACAGTTTGGCAGCTCACCAATAGTTTGTGGTCCCCTGAAGGCATAATCACTGTTTTGTCCAATGGTATCCATTGACACTGCTTGGAGTAGGTTAATAGCAAAGCACATTTTACTCATTGTCAGGTGTGGAAGAAGGAAACCAATGTTTTGGAGTACTTTTTGATTTCAAGTGTTCTATTTCAAAGTGTCCATATCCATTAGATCTCCAAACTTTACTGCAGCAAATGTTCCTACCCTTTAGACTGTGGGAAAGCAATGGTCAATGACTCTTATATCTTTTGTGAGTCACAAATCTTATATAGGTGATCTTTGAACCAAGACCAGTGCTAATTCTTCCGTATCACTCAGTCCTGATAGATTTTAGTTAATCAAAAACTCATTGCCCAGGAACAAGAGCTATTGTTACATGCCTGTAATCAGACTTTGCTATAGCTTTTTCTGTAAGAAGTAATTATAAAGGGAAGGGAAGTGGAAGCCCAGTCACTTCTCACTTTCCTCTTGGGTGGGGTCCTTTTGGGTTAAATTCCATTTCCACAGTTCTATAGGTGGTTCCACAATGAAATAGACATGACTGGCCATCAGAGAAAGTAATTAGCCCCTTGTCTCTGGGAGAAACAAGAAAAGATGCCACAGAACTAGGTCCTGTAGCAATCTCTGGGGATCCTTTCCCTTTGCTCTCCTTCTTCCCCCCCAACCCCCAGCATTGGAGTTATAACTGTGCAATCTCACCCAGCTTTTGTAGGGGTGTTGGAAATCCTAATTCAAGTTCTCGGGCCTGAGCAGCCTGAGAACTCATTGAGCCATTACCTCAGTCCTCCTAAGATTCTATGTCACATTCTCAGTAGTTCTGGTTCATGAGAGCAAAGTTCATATCCAATCCAGGCATAAAATAATTATGCAGTTGTGTTTTAGAGAATGTATTAATATCTGCCTGACTGGGGTGCAAGAAAAAGCTACAGAAGAAAGGAAGATGGACTTGAAGGAATTAGTAGGGGTCAGACCAGAGGAGGATTTGATCCCATAGTAAGAGGTTGTTGTGAATAAAAGTGTATGTTTATAAATTCCTTTTAGCCTAGGAATGATAGAGTGTATGCAATATAATAATCAGTGCTGCAGAAAGACTGCATTGGGTTGTTTAAAACAGCTAGGAGAATTGTTAATATTCTTTCTAACCGCCCCCCATCAAGAGACAAAGAGACAGACCAACCGACAGACAGACAGACTGATAGATAGACACATAAATATATAGATAATAGATAGATTAGATAGATACAGATAGAGATATAGATATCTTCTTTCTATGTCTATGTGTGTACATGTGCACATGTATGTCCATGACTGTGTCTGTCCATGTTGATTCAAATAAAGACATAAGAAGGTTTGAACTCAAAACAGAAAAAAAATACACTTTTGTGGTGGTTTGAATAAAAATTACCTTCATAAGCCCTCAGGGAGTGATACTAGTTGAAGTAGGTGTGGCCTTGTTATAAGAAGTATTGTCACTCCAAATGTGCTCTGTGGTTTCAGATACTCAAGCCAGGCCCAGGTTCACTCTCTCTTCATGATGCCAGCTGATCTGGATGTAGAACTGTCAGCACCATAACTTTCTGAATGTCACCATGCTTCCTGACATACGGATAATGAACTAAACTCTTAACTGAAAGCTAGCTCTAATAAAATCATTCCTTATAAGAGTTGATCTGGTCAGGTGCTAGGAGAACTTTTCAGGGGACATCCAAACCAGGATACATCAGCAAGTGCTTCTTGGTATCAACAAAAATGTGAGTATTTGGTGTCTGCAGATGAGATAGATCCTAAGTGGAGTGGTTTCTGGATGGCCTTTCTTTCAGTCTCTGCTCCACTCTTTATCCCTGCCTTTCCTTTGTACAAGAACAATTCTGGGTTAAAATTTTTGAGATAGGTGTGCCTGATATCTCAACTAGGGGCTGTGCCTATTGATTCCCAGCACAGAGGAATGCTAGAGTGGTGAGGCAGGGGCAGGAGAGTAGGTGGAGGGGCACCCTCATAAAGGCAAAGGGGAGGGGGAAGGAGGTAGGGGGGATTGGCGGGGATACTGGGAAGGGGGATTTCATTTGAAATGTAAACAAATGAAATGATTAATAAAATGGAAGAAAAAAAAAAGAGTTGCCCTGATCATGGTGTTTCTTCACAGCCATAGAAACCTAAGACAATTTTCAAGTAAGAATAATTTGGGGACATTTAATACAGACTCCACTCAAGTCAGGGTACACAGAGGCCACAAGAAGACTATTCAGTATCTTGGGACCATGGAGCAAGAGAATGGCTTCCTGTTTGGATAATGTAGGCTTACTATTGATGATTCTTGCAGTGTATAGTAATCCTCAAGACAAGAAGACTATGGAACCTATTTCTTAACCCTAAGCTTTCCTTCTCTCCGTTTTTACATCAAAAGCACAGCAGCTAGGGAACTGATGATGCCAAGTCGGCCAAGGAATAGCCCAGGATGGAGAAGGATGAGAGAGTGGCTCTAGGATGGCAATGAAAAATCCAACACCCAGGAACTGATCATAAACCATTGAGAAATCAATGAACTGAATAGGTTCTTGTGAATTGGAGTATGATATATGAGAGCAGATATAGAGAGAGCAAGGAAGAGGGAAAGAGACTATGAAGCCGAGACTTCTAGCTGAAGTCAGGAAGATCCTTGTGGGACACTTGATTTAGAAGTGGTAAACATGGGAAACTAGATTCTTAAGGAGGTGTTCATGACTCAGAAGTATGTTGATATAAGATATGTGTTGATTAAAGAGCACCTCAGTGTAAATGCCAGCTGGGCAGGTGAGTGAAACAAACCATATCTCAAAGGACACGTGCAGGCTACAGAAATGAATTTGAGAGTTGTCAGCACATGCATGGTGCTTACTGAGATGATAATGGCTATTAACTGGAGGGCATGTGTAAGAAAAAGCAGGAAGACAGCTTGCCTCCCGCTTCTCCAATCAGTTGAAGAGAACAGGCTATTATAGAAAACTGAGCAAGAAGAAAACAGAAGGAACCCTTAGGCATGCAGGATGTCAGAGTCCCAAAGAAAGAAATGATTGAAGGAAGGGGTGGAACAGTCATGAAGAATGCACAGCTGAAGCTGTGACTCTTCAGTAAGTCAGAAAGCAAAGAGCCTGGTTAGTATGAGTTACCCACAACAAAAGTGATAATGAGTTGTTGTGTGCCCTCCTAATAAATAAAAGAATGTTAATACTGAGAGGAATTAAATCAGCAGTTCTCAACCTGTGGGTCATGACACCTTTGCAGGCAAAGGATCCTTGCATGCAGTGACCTAAGACCATCACATATATTTACATTACATTATGATTCATAACAGTAGCAAAATTACAGTTATGAAGGAGCAACAAAATAATTTTCTGGCTGGGGGTCACCACGATAAGAGGAACTGTATTAAAGGGTTGCTACATTAGAAAGGTTGAGAACTACATAGTTAAGTGGCTGTTATACTCATGTCTACATATATGAATACCCGTCTTGGATTCCATGGGCCACGACTTTTCCTCACTGCTGAGTAATTTTCCAGCCCTGTGATTCATGCTGCATGGAGTGTGTAGTTATGTAGTAACTTTCCAGTGGGCCTCTCACCCAGGGATTTGCCAAGTCTGACCTTCTCTAGGCAAAAGATGAAGAAAATTTCTCATCCTAAGGAGGTGAAAAAAAAAGAACATAACCTAAATGGCAAGATATTAATCTTGAGACCATTTACAGGGAGGTGTTAAGTGGCCCGTTGGCATTAACAGCAGTAAGCTTCGAATATCACTTGTACAGCAAGCTGCTTAGCTCTGCAGATAGCAAGTCACAGCAGGCCTTCTTGGGTTGCAAATATAGTCACTCTGTTTGCCAATTAACTCTTTCCTACATTGTGTTTTATATAACCAGTCAGGAAGCATTTGCTGTGACAGCAGAATCTGCTGGCAAATAGCCCTGGCCTGGGAATTGAAATGATGCGACAGGAGGCATGGCAGTGGTCAGGTGGGACAGGAGAAATCATGATGGAACAGTCATTAGTCAGCCAGAGCCTCCTGAGGCTCGCTCTTCTCTAGAATAAGTGTCCACATTTCTCAGCTTCCAATCAGGCAGTGTAATGGACAAGACATTGCTCTTTTATCTTGAGAAATGTAGCATATCTAAGTTATTATAACAAGGTAAAAGGAGATTCACTGTCCTTTTGTGCATCTTGCTGTTTTTAAAACAGATTTCAGCAAGAGCAGGTGGCTGGATCTGTGTCCTGACCCCTTAGGATGTGACATGATGGCTCCATGGCTTCTCTGTTTCTTGTCCCTTCAGCACCACTTGGCATGGCTGACCAGCCCTCCTCATAAAGGACTGAGTCTGTCTCTTCCATTCTTCCCTCATTATGATTTCCTGATCTTCTGGGCAGGTCCCCCCTCCCTGCCACCTTTCTTCAACTAAATATGTATCTGTTTAATCTCTTCACTTAGAAGATATGGTGTAAATTATCATCACAAACAGATGTTATGACGATGCTATGGGGTCTAATCAAAAGAAACATCACCAGGGTGCTAAGTCACTAGAGTGGGTACAGTCTTGGTCCTGATCCTTGTCCCCCCTTCTCTCTCTGTCTCTCTGTCTCTGTCTATCTCTATCTCTATTTCTGTCTCTCCATCTGATTCCAATCAGGACTCTAGACACAGCTGCATTGCTAGGCAGCCATGTCTGCTACACTGTGACATTTCTTGGGTGTTTGAAGACTACAGATTCATCTATTCAGTACTAAAATTGAGAGAGACAGAGAGGAAAGGGGAGGCAAGGATCAGGACCAAGAATGTATCCACCATGATGACTTGTTTCTTCTCATTAAATCCTATCTCCTCAAGATATGTCTGCTTCTCAGATTCAAATAGGTACTTACTGTAGTAGCAGTAAAATGGAACTCTTGAGGGTATTTGTTTGTTTGGTGTGGTTTGCAAACATTTCCCTTTTCTCCCTCCTTGTAAATATCTCCTTCTCTTACCCACTACTCAAAGGGTTTATTTTAATCATTGGCTTCTCCTTCTTTACTCATTTGCAGTTAACCATCAAGTTCCAGTGACTCCATTCTTGTGTCTGGTAAAGTTGATTGACTCACCTGTGTTGATCAACCTTTTACTGCTGTGACAAAATAAATTGGTGAAATTATTTAAAAGGAAGATAGGTTTATTTTGGTTCAGTGAGGCAGACTATGATAACAGGGAGCTGATGATGGACTGGTGGTCAGAAAGGGGAATATTTAAAATGGAAGGAGGGAGAGAGAGAAAGTGGGCAAGTGTTATGGATAGCCTCAGCCTTGTATTTTGATCCTAGTTCCCAGTGGATAGCCCCAGACTTGTATTTTGATGCTAGTTTCACTTTCCTGGGAGGGGCTGCAGAGGATGATTGAATCTGTACACAGGTGATGTCTTGTAAACCTTCTGTCCAGTTAAAACCTGTAAAATAAAGGCTAGAACCAGAGATTGGGCAGTAGAAGGGGAGGTGGAGAAAAAGGCTTAGGGGAGGAGAGAGTGAGAGGAATTCGATATAAAAGGTAGAGCAGAAGGCAGGCAGAAGTAGAAGCAGGCAGAGGGAGAAGCAGGAAGAAGTCGAAGCAAAAGGAAACCAGTGGTAGAAGGAAGCAATGATGGAGGAGCCGGGGATGGACAAGCACACGGCCTGGATAAACCGAAAGTTATAAGGATCTCAAAGCCGGGGATTAGAGTAGTGTAGTGGTAAATCTGCCCAATCTAGATGTGCAATTTATATCATAATTATTGAGTTGTGTTTTCCTTTTCTGATCTCCTTTTGGTAGGAGATCTTACAGCAACAAATTTGGTGGTTTAAATAATTTCGACTACTACAGGCAAGGATCAGGGCAAAGACTGTACCCACCAGGTAATCTCATCTCCTCAAGAACTGTTAGATCCACTAATGGTATAAAACTACTATCCATTACATGAATCTATTATTGAGGTCAGAGCCCTCATTAACTTCCCAAGCCCTACCTCTAAAAACCTTCAGTATACGAGTACCTGGAAGAGATTCTAGATACAAACCATAATCATTTCCAACCAGTGCACCCACGGTATCTTAACTGTTCTTCGTCCTTAGACCACTAGCTCTCTACTAACTATTGCCAAGTGATCAACTCACACCTTCTCTTGATGCACAACGTTCTTCATGATTTGTTCCTCTGCTAGACTATTGTACCGTTTCCTTACCCTATCTCATCCTTTGCTCTGCTTGGCCTCTCTGGTCTTCTGCATGCAAACCAGAAGTCTCTGGCATCTGAAGCCCTTCCCTCCCCTCCCCATGCTCTCATTTCAAGTAACAAAGTTCTTGAGATCCAGAGCACAGCCTTGCACCAGAGTGCTCACTTCAATTAGAATGTCCCATCTGCATCACAAAATGTGTCAAAAGATATTCATTAGCTGTAATCTTTAAAATCATCTCAAGGATTTTTTTTCATGCCTAGTGCTACTTTAGACCACTGCATAGAAGAGATATCACGTACATCTTCTTAAGCTGGAGAACTGCATGCTCCTATTGAGAAAGGTTAACATACTTGCTCAACAATGGCTGTGACTACCTGATGTTTCCTGAGGGTCTGTTTCTTTGTTCTCTAACTCTCTTCCTAAGATTGTAAATTTCCTAATGGTAGAGATTGCATGCATTCCTTTTGGTGATGCATAGGCTACACTGAGGAAATGGTTGTTGAACAAAGGAAGAACAACAAATTGAGACAGAGGCAAAGGTTTCTCTCAAACCTTTTCTGAGGCTCTATTCTCTACACTGGTCACTCCAACCTCACTTTAAATGGTTTTGTAATTATCCCACATGTCTGCCTTTTGAAACAATCTCTACTGCATTCTCCAGTTCTTTCATTGTGCCATGTACCCTCCTCTATATTCCTCTGTCCTAGCACTCTCTTCATCCTTCCCTCCATCCTTTTCTCTCCTCAAAAGGTGAGAGTTGTACTAAGAGAGACCCCACCTGACTTCCCATTCTGCATATCACATGTTTTCATTAATGCTGGTGCACAACCTTTCTCATTGTTTATGACGACTTAAAAAGAGGGCAAGTCTCAGTATAAATAGGCCTTGGTGCAAGCTGAGCATGGTGTCCTCTTTGATATATGTCAGGGTTGCTTCCTAAGGCCAACTCTCTGCGATATTTTGCTACCTGTAAAGTGAATACCCAGTACTAACCGCATAAATACAGTATAAGAAATATAGCACCTCACATGTAATTATTGTGTGATTTCTCAGCTGGAATTCTTCAGAAATGATTAACCCCACAAGCTGTAGATAGCTGCTGTTATTGCTCGGCCTTATGAAATATTCTACAAGCTGTGGATACTTGTGCACATTGGAAGAGGGAAATGTGACAAAATTTAGTCATATATTCAAAAAAATATCTGGGTCTGTAAATAGAAGACCCACTGAGAGCTAGCTCCAGGTCTTTTCCATTTTCATTCATCCATTCAATTCAATTATTCTCTGTACCAAAGAGGTTAGCGCACACACTGGGACTTATAGCAGTCTTGAAGCTGTGTTCTTCCATGGATGTAGATTTGAAACGAAGTCACCTAGGCACAGGTATGCTTGTCCATACAAAACAAATGAATATTTCTGCTCTTCTATGCTGTTGGGAAAACAATGTACCTTTAAGCACAATGTATCTTTAACCACTTGACATTGGTCTTGGCACCACAGCTTCTAAAAGGCAGCACCAAAAACACCTTTTAGATTGTTCCTTAGATAACAAACATGATTAGACACATAAAGAAATCTTTAGCTGACATTTATCATAGAGGAAGTGAGTGGCAGGGAAAACGGGCCTTTGGGCTGCAGTGTGTGTTTTGACCTTGTAGATATTTCCGAAAGGCCATTTAAAGACAATGACAGGAGGAAGTCCATTTATGGCCTTCAACGGCCAGTGTCTTTCGGATCGACTCTCCCTGTGCTTGCCAGATCCTGTGATAACAGAGACAGCTGGAAGGTCAAAAATAAGGAGAAACTTTAGATGTGCTGCCAAGTATTTCCTTGATGTGGGAAGGCGGGGCCCAGGGAAATTACTCTCCTGACATTTGCCTTCAGGATGCAAGCAGTGTGCTCAGCTGCAGAGACTTCAATCTTAGGTGCAATATTAATAATAATAATAAAAAAAGTCACTTGCCTGGTACATTTTAATCCTATTTGTATTTTGGTGCAATAGTCACTCAGTGAAACTAAATGAAAGCATAGACTTGTGTACCACTAGCCTCAAACTATTTTCAAAG
Source organism: Mastomys natalensis (assembly GCA_021653895.1). Lineage (NCBI taxonomy): Eukaryota > Metazoa > Chordata > Mammalia > Rodentia > Muridae > Mastomys > Mastomys natalensis. Next base: position 37,346 of record JAJTUV010001901.1, on the reverse strand, counting down.
CATTGCTTAGAAACATTGCTATAGTCTAGAGAATTGAGGTTTTAGTTTCCCAAAGGCCTGGATACAGATTCTGCCTGACTTTACTACTTACAAGCTATGAATTGCTATAAACCTCAAGGTCCTCACTTGGAAATGAAATCCAGGCTGGAAAAAATTCTCTCTCTCTCTCTCTCTCTCTCTCTCTCTCTCTCTCTCTCTCTCTCTCTCTCTCTCTGTGTGTGTGTGTGTGTGTGTTTTGTTTCCACGTGTGCATGAGTACCTGTCTGCTGTCTGTCTGTTCTGTCTTACTGTTTGTGTATATATGAATCACGTGAGTGGCTTTTAGATTATAGAAACAAAAGCATGATGAAGATTCAGTTCAGCTTGTAATTCAAGATGAACTAAACAAGGATAGTAGATTTTCTAATTGTCTAACTTGCCCTTAGAAGCAGCCAAATAGAGGAGGCCTCAGCAAACTCTACCCACAAGCCAAGATCAGCCATCCTGTCTTTGAAATGAAGTTTTTGTTGGATCATGGCCACACCCATTCGTTTCTGTGTGTACATGCTTTCTTCTGGGCTCCGGCCATAGAGCAGAGTACTTGTGACAGCGACCATCTGGACTATAGCCTAAAATACTACTTACTCATTGACTGTCATAGAAAGCATCCACTGACTCCTGAGACAGAGGCTACATGAGACTCGAATAACACTTGTACCCCTACCTCCATCTTTGATGCTTCTGTCCTCCTAAGGCAAGAGAGCCCTCTTCAAACACAGCAGAGAATACAAATAGAATTGATTTTCCAGGAGCCTCAGAATTTTAACCATTTCTCCTAACAATCCTCCTTCTCCTTTCTCCATATCCACCTCATAGAATCATCCCAGCTTCTGTCTGTTATCTAAGAAGCTGCAAGCTTAGCTGCTAAGTTGGAATAAGGGACATGTAGGTACTATGACCAGTCCTTCCTGACTTTCCAGAGGATTGATTTGATAGAAAATAAAGTAACTGTACAAAATCAACAAAGCTTTTAAGATAAAGTTAGAACTCCAAAGAAACCCTTAGTCTGCTTTTGGCCACCCTAATGCCCTTCTTGGTGAACCCTACTTTCCCCCAAACAATCTGGGTGTTTAGAATAGAAATTTGCAGGTTTTCATTTTGCTTGGAACCTGAAATTTTAGAGTCAGTCCTGCATTTGGGCCTTTGGTTCATAGCTACCTGGATGTGTCCCAATTTCTCCAAGACATTCATTGCTTTCGTATTGCACAGATTAATGTGTGAGGGAGGGTGATGATCGCTTTCTCGGGATGATAATGCAGAGTCACCATATCAATCAACTGTTCTCAAACACCACTACCATTACACAGAACCTGTAGAGCTTTCTGAATGTTCAGGGTCTATCCTCAGGGCAGGGAAAACAGGATGTTAGGGTGAAGGTGTGAGCAAAATCATCACTAGGGGAACTCTAAATGATTCTATTGTGAAGTCTGGCTACATAGGATGTTTAGAGGTGCTAGCAGGGTTGTGACTCAGAGCTGGTCATCAGTAAAGGGCAGTTTATAGTTTGGCATCATGTGACACTTAACCCAGGGCTACCAATTCTGCTACAAGTTCTGACTTACCCCATGGTGACAAATACGTCAGGTGAAATGTCATTCCACCCAAATAATGTCCTGCTACCCTAAGCTTAATACCCTCCTTAAATCCAACGTGGAGATGGTTGCTGACGCTTCCACCTGAAGTCATTTCCAAATGTGGGTGGTTGTTGTTTCTGGGACAATTGGAGTTGGACACTAATGCCTATAAATACACAGAATTTGACCCTCTAAGGACATAGCAAACACAGTGCCTGCTCTTTGAGTACCACTGGTCTCCATATCCCAAACATGACACCCAGGAGACTGGACTTCCCCAATTGTGAGATTACATCAAAGCTGCATGATTTTTTTTTCCCCTTAGGGTCCTTTGTCCTCCATCACTGGAAGATGTAAACTCTAGACATGGATCATCTCATCACTCCTATTCTTGATGATCCACAGGCAATAATCTCCTGAAGACCAAAGTCATGGTAAGAAGTGGTTTAGGATACATGGGTGTGAATTCTAAATGAAGTGAATTTGCTAGGGAGAAAAAAAAGATTCCCAGAATGCAAAGCCAATCCCAACAATACAATGAGCAACAGAGGACAAGTCACAGCCATGACTTCAGGGGCTCTGCTTAAGCAGCCTGGCTGCTGATGCTGAAGTCAGAGCAGAGGCAAGATTTTCCTGGTTCTAGGGGTGGGGGTTGTGGGGCGCAGGTCTTCTTGGGTATTCAAGGAAACATTCAATAAGGAAAGCAGCAGGACACCTGAGGGCTGAGCCTTTGGTTGTCCCAGAGAAATGAAAACTGAGAACCACAGCTCCTCTCTTGTGAGGTGAGGTAGCTTAGCAATTGAAAGACAGCGAGCCATCCGCCCGGAGCAATTATGTTTTCATTATTATTCCCAAGCTGCTGTGTCACAAATCACATTTTCCGTCCCGGGGCATGTCTGTGCACAGCTGCTGATTGCAGGTCCCATCCCCGCACCAGCTGACTGCTCCAGCCTGGCCCGGGAGCAGCAAGCTGGTGGCTCATTAACCGCAATACCTGCTCACCGACAGCAAACCCAGCGGAACAGATGCTGCGGATTTAAGGACGGTTCTCCCTCATTTGAAATGAATACAAAGTTAGGCGCTTTTTTCCTTCTTCTCCTTCTTTTCTTTTCTTTCTTTCTTTTTTTTTTTTAACTATCAAATTCCTGTTGGGATTTTTCGGAAAGACCGTGAAACTCTTGTAGATTTTCATGTCGACCTGCTTTAGAGCTCAGTTGAGACTATTGAAGATGGGCATAGCTTTGATTCGCAGGCACAAATATAAACACACCCAGGCGCCCCTAGCTTTAAAACTGCGAATTTAAACTGCCAAGCTTTAGATAGCCAGAGGCCCACAATGCTTGTTCTGCCATCGTGTGGCAGAACCAGGAACTGCACCGGAATCAGACCACCAAAGGACTAATTTGGGCTTCCTCTGCTTTCTCCCCTCTAGTCCTCACTGTCTGCCTCCTGCTCTTTTGAAACAGCTTCTGCTTTGAAGTAGTCTAGTAAAAAAAGAAGAGGAAAAGTGGGAGAGAAGTCAATTAGCTAGGTCCTACTGTTTCCAAGTCGGTGTTCATGGGGCTTAGCATACCTTTCCCTGGTTAATCCCCACAAAAGCCCTCTGTGGCAAGCGCTGTTATTGACAAATAGTCCTCAAAGGAAGTTCACTTAGAATCCAAGATTCTTGATCCCTCCATTAGGTGAATTCAAAGTCAAAACTTAGTTCCATAGAACTCACAGATTCCGTTTAAAAGCACAAGGTTAATTAAAATGTAGTTCTTTGCTTTAAGTTAAAATAAAAAAATCAGTTATCTTAGAAACTTGAGATATTATTACTACATCTTTATGGTCTGATCTGTTGTCTCTAATCTGTAATCTATAGATTAATGATTTTCATTCTGCAGATATCAGTTTATAGATAAAACAGCTACAAATATTATCGCATGGTCACATACTTCTTCATGGGCCTTCCATTCCATTCAGAATTTTGAAAACTATGACAACTGAATATGAATATAATCGAGGCTGGAAATCTTATGTCATCTTTCACACAGTCTTGGTTTTCTGCATTGCTTAGAAAGGTCTCTTAAGGGGCTAGGGAAATGGCTCACTCGTTAATGGTGCTTACAGTTTTTGCAGAGGACCAGATTCAGTTCTCACACCCACGGAAGGGCTCCCAACTCTCTGGAACTCTAGATCAGGTTATCTGATCCTTCTTCTGACCTCCATGGACTCCGGTATGTATGTGATACACACATGCATTCACATGAAATAGTTTGCTGTGAGATTATGTGTCCTAGTTATGTCAGAAGCTGCACTCATCAAGACTCACCGACATACTGACTAAATGTGAGCTGAGCAGAGACATACCAATAGACACATTAATGGGGATGGGGGAGGACCAGGAGGCTTCAACCCTACCTAAAGACCTACAGGGAACTGAAGAGTGCTGAGATTGGGATAAATAGTCTTCTGCAGGGAAGCATACATCAAGTAGATATCCAATAACATATAGCCCTCAAAGCATACACACAAGTAGCATTATACAGAGTGAGCAGAGTATATTAACATATTTAGGAATACACACATACACACACACACACACACACACACACACATCATTTCTTTTGATCTATGGGAGAAGAGTCATCATATCTGGCTCTGTTCCTGGCTTTTAGGAAGTCTATGCTCTACCTGCTAGGAAGAATCTCCTTGGCTTTGACTGAGGGTCTCAAGCAGCATAATGATAGCTGCCAAAAGACAACCCCTGTTGTTATTCTCAGTTAAATGGTGAAGGTTAAAGGGTGGAGGGAATCCCAAAAAGGTATTCACTACATCCCTTAATACCAATGTCACACAAACATATTTACTAATTGCCTTTTATATGCCAAAGCTTAAAACTAGATAACAACAACAGCAACCACAAAAAGTAACAAAGATTTGTCCTATGGTTTCAAAGAGCTATACATGAGGTGGTGAAGTGTGCGGATAGGTGAACTAATAGGAGAAAGAAATAAAGGCGTGGCTACGTACTATAATGGCCTCCAGTGAAGAATAGTGGAATCTGTTTAGGTGGCTCAAGGATGTGGTTAAGAGGGGTGGATGCCAGGTGAGGTTCTCATACATCTCTGATGGATAGAGGTATATATTGACTCTTTGCTGTGTACTGTGTGTGCTCCCAAGTACGCAAGCTGACTTGGTCACCCCAAAACAATCTAGTCAGAAGTCACAGAGATGGAGGAGTCTCGCATAGAAGAGACATGTGGGGGACAACAGGGAAGAAGTTGCTTATAGACATCCCATTCTTCTTTTCTGCACTCAAGCTATGACCCAGGCAAACACTCGAGGCTGGATTTCCCAAGGACGACACGCTCCCTGTCCCAGGAAACAGGAGCTCACACCTGAATAAAGACTTTGCTTCAGCTGCGCCACCTTGTCCAGCCTCCTTCCTGACACAAGAGTACAGCAGTTTGTTTGAAAGCTGATCTCCACTAGAGGCTTCAAGTAAGGGGTCCCACACTGCCAAAGAGCCTGTTCTGTTTCAGCTGTAGCTGATGTTTGTCTGTCCATACCAATGATGTCATGAAGATCACACAATCAGAGGCAGAGAGATACTTTCTGTGATAATTACTGTACTTCAAAATAGGAAAGCTAAGTCTAAGGGATTATGAGGGCTGCAGCCACACCAAGGCAGGTATCTTGATTTAATCCTGCAGGGAAATAAGGCACAGAGAGGTGGTATAATCCAGTCAAATTTGTACAGCATGCTCACTCTGCATCTAAAGGGAACTTCTTAGGAATTTCTCACTGCCCTGCCATTTTTCTGGGGAATGGGGGTTTCCTATGGATGAAATATACTATTTCTTTTTCCAAACATCAAAGTCCAGACCATTGACAGTATTCTCTTGAATCTGAAAGTTTACAGATAAGAATTTCTATTCCAGAGGGTGAATGTTTGTAAAACATGCAACCTTCTCTTTTTTTTTTTTTTTTATTTTCAGCAAATCAAAAAAATTTAAAAAGCATTCAAACAGAATAAAATGAAAAGAAACAAACAAGCAAAATACCAAGTGTCAGATATACTTATACAAGAATTCTATAGAGCCTTCAAACAAGCAATACTTTTTGAGTTATGTTTAAAAAAATTCAGAACCACAATAAGCTCCTTCACAAAGCAAATAATATTGAAATAGTGAAATCAAGTATAAACCCAACAAAAAAATATAAGTTATAGTCCAGTATCCCTCATGAATTACATACAAAAATTCTCAATGAAGTAGTTGCAAACTGAATACAAGAGATATAAAAAAATAATATTCCATGAACAACTGAATAACTGTTTTTTTTTAGAAGACCATACTCCATATACAGGCTGCATGTTTTGGGATAGCCCCCACTCCAGATGTTTGAGACCTACATGAAAACCAAGCTGCACATTTACAACATATGTGCAGGGAGGCCTAGGTTCAGCCCATGGAGCTAGATCTGTGTAGACTAGATATGCTCCACGGTTGGTGATTCAGTCTCTGAGAGCTCCAAGGGTTCAGGTTGGTTTACTCTGTTGATCTTCCTGTGCAGTTCCTATCTCCTTAGGGCCCACAATCCTTCCACCTATTCTTCTTTAAGAGTCCTCAAGCTCCATCCACTGTTTGGCTCTGGATGTCTGTATCTGTCTGAGTCAGCTGCTGGTTAGAGCCTCTCAGAGGACAGCTTGCCCCTATCTGTTCTCCGGCTGGAGGTTTAGATCCTGGGAGCTCTGGTTGAATCTTTTGATACTCGTTCTAAAAAGGACAAAAGCACCCTCACTTTGGTCTTCCGCCTTCTTCTTGAGTTTCATGAGGTTTATGCGTTGCATCTTAGGTATTGTGTGTTTTGGGGCTAATATCCGCTTATCAGTGAGTGCATACCATGTGTGTTCTTTTGTGATTGGGTCATCTCACTCAGGATGATATTTTCTAGCTCCATCCATTTGTCTAAGAATTTCATGAGTTCATTATTTTTAATGGCTGAGTAGTACTCCATTGTGTAAATGTACCACATTTTCTGTATCCATTCTTCTGTTGAAGGACATCTGGGTTCTTTCCAGCTTCTGGCTATTATGAATAAGGCTGCTATAAAACATAGTGGAGCATGTGGCCCTGTTGCATGTTGAAATATCTTCTGGGTATATACCCAGGAGGGGTATAGCTGGGTCCTAAGGTAACACATGTTCAATTTTCTGAGGTATCGCCAGACTGCTTTCCATAGTGGTTGTACCAGCTTGCAATCCCACCAACAATGGAGGAGTGTTCCTCTTTCTCCACATCCTCGCCAACATCTGCTGTCACCTGTGTTTTGGATCTTAGCCAATCTGACTGGTGTGAGGTGGAATCTCAGTGTTGTTTTCATTTGCATTTCACTGATGACTAGGGATGCTGAGCACTTCTTTAGATGTTTCTCAATCATTCGAGTTTCCTCAGTTGCAACCTTCTCAAATCCAGAACAGTCTCAATCAGGGAAAGCTGCTTAGGCGAGGAAGGTCTTCATGAAGACAATTGTCCTTCAATGTCTCTGCGTCCTGATTGGTTTTCCTCCTACATGGTCCCAAACATCATCTAACTGGAGACTTTCGGACACAGCACAGGCTTATAAAGCCAGATTCTCTCTGCTCTTCTCTCTCTAGGTCATGACTGTTTGCAAAGAGCAATTGTTTTTCCGAGTAAATGAAAATAGTCCTGCCCCACAAGGAAAATAAGACCGCTATTTCTACTCTAGCTGAAGAAAACAGTCCAGTTAACTCTGGGGACTTATTTTAGAGAGCTCATCATTGGTTTGACCCCAACATCTGCTTAGATATTACTCCTAGTAAGGTAGTCTTCTACTTCTAACTAGTAATTCCCTTACAACTCCAATAAAGGAGGGGGTGCTCTGTGGCCATTTTCTTAAATCCTTTCTATCCCACAAGGTCAGTATGCATTAGCAGAAATGTAGAGGCTTCCTCCCATTCTCTGAATAATGTCAAGTTGTTTCCCATTCACATGGTAAACACAGATGCACTACTTTATCATAGGTGAAAGACACAAATCAATTCCAATATTTCCCCAATACATGGCCCTTTGAGTTAGTGTGGAATGGAATATAAGACAGGCGAGAGCTTAATTCAGGCCTCAAAGCCACCATCTGATAGCAAATAGTCCTAGAGAGCTATGGTTTATATATGATTCGACCCCAAAAATGTGTTCCCACTGTCATGGTGCCGAGAAGTGGTAGGAAGTGGGTACCACTGGGAGGTAATTAGGTTGTAATTAGATTGTATCTGGGTACTGGGTTAGTTACCGGAAGAGTGGGTGTTACGAAACAAGCCTACTTTGTGCATTTGCCTTCCCCCACACTTACTGGCTGTACACTCTAACCATGTGACGTCATTCATCATGTTCTGATGAAGCAGAAGACATTGGAAGAGTGTCTCCACTTGATATCTGTCTTTTCAGCCTCTAAAATAAACAAAAACAATATCTTTTCCTCATAAAGTATCCAAGCTAAGGTGATTTATTATAGCAGCACAAAGGTGACCAAGACAAAGACTCAAACAAGCCCTAGAAAGCCAGACAGATCTCATCAGTTCCTTTGGCTCACATGGATAGTATTTTTTTTCCTTCTAGGTCTCAGAATCTGAGTTGAGAGGTCCACCAAGGTTATCTAGTGCAAGCGAGACTCAAGAAATTCACAATAGTCTCAAGAAACACTTGTCCAGACTCACTTCCCTCACAGGCTAACAAGTCTAATATTTCTATGAAACTTCCCATTCCAGTATGAAGCAAGTCCATGCTGGAGAGAGTGTGGTTGTTTTTATTATTGTTGTTTGATGGTTTTGTTTTCTTCTTTGTAGCCTTTCATTTCCTCATTTATAGAGCAATGCTCCAGTTCATCCTTCCTAAGACATAGATTTATTTAGATTTTATCTGTGAGTGAGGGACAGTCTGATCAATTGAGGGTATCCTATTACTATGCTTGGCCAGGAAAAGGGATACGACATCTTCCTGCACTTACGAGCTTGCTGTTCCCAGCAGTGCACTGAAAACTACAAGCTCTGCACATTTCATTCATCAGATCCTTTAAATACCTCTGGAATGGAGAATTGAAGCTTCAATGACCCCAAAATAAACCTTTCCACTGAGATTTTTGAAAACCACCAAGACACCAGAATTAACATAGAGAGCCATGCCCCACCCCAAAAAAACTCCTAAAGGCAACAGTGAAATGCTTAAATAATATCACACAGTGATGGTCTCCTAGAGCAAACTTGCACAACTGGACGACCTAATTCATGAGCAAAGAGCTGCTTTGGAAATACAATATGCACTGCTGATTTATAATGTGCCTACAACTCTGGTAAGCCCTTCTCGTATTTTATTCTGCTTAATCTACATAAAAACCTAATGAGGTAGTTAGTATAAATCCACTCTCTGTTATCCAAAGCTGTTGGTGCCAGGTGAATTTTGCAATGAACAACTGTTTTTATTACTTAAGAAAGGGAATATAGTGTACGTTGTTTAAGCACATCTGCAAAGCCTGGGATAAAGTACTGGAATCAAATGCCTTAATATGTTGGAGCAGGAATCCATGTGTATTCGTAGAGTAGAGTAAAGAAAGACTATTCTATGTCTGGCATCTCATACTAGTTTGGGTCAGATTTCTCCTGCTAAATGAGTTTACAGTGGACCCGTGAACATGCTTTCTGTTTTCAGACTTGGGACCATTTTAGGGCATGTAACTCAGTGTTTCTGGAGTTGTGACACTCCATTTTCCGAATAAAGAAAGACTTCATCAGTAGCTTCCCTGAAAGTGGACCTGTGACTGTTAGGGCCATACCCATTATGCTTGACATCCCAGTAAAATGCCACTGTAGTGTACTTGTAGAGACTGCTAGCCTCAAGTTCTCTTTACAACACTAAGGTTGGACCACACACTCAGGATGTGTTCACAGTCTCCAGTCTTCTTGTCAGGATGGATACTCTCCTTTGAATAGCCAACAAGTTCCCTTAACCCCCCAAAGTCATCACAGAGATCAGTAGCACAGCACATATAGAGACCTCTCTTCCAGAAGAATGCAATGATGCTATGAGGATGCTAGCACCTATAGTAGTTTATCCTTTTCATCCAATTAGAACAGCATATGGTGTTCTAAGCACATGATGTAGCCTCTCTGCAAAGCTTACTGTTCTAGGGAGGAAATATATACAACAGATCCACCAAAATTTTCAGGTCCAGGGTCGAGAAACCTCCATCCCAGTTCACAGTCTGTCATGCAAACCCTCTGGGAAGTCACAAATGACAAAGGAACTCCAAGTGATAAATAACAGACTCTGCAACCAATTCACCTGGTTTGGATCTCATTGTCCTACTTTCTAATTATATTTCTTCAAGCAGATCACTTACAATTTCTATGCCTCAGATGTCCCATCTAACAACTGAAGATAGTAAAATAACTTAACAATGAAGATTGGCATAACAAATGGCTAAACACATATTGAACACCTGAGTTGGTGTTCCAGGTATAGCCAGGAGGCCATATATATGAATATACACTTATTATAATCACTATGCTTTCTCAAAAAGAAGTGGGTAAGGAAAACTGAGGAAGTGGCTCTTTCAGACTCTGACACACTTAACTGAGCAGCAGGCTATCTCATTTCACAATGTTCAGGATGTGTGTGTGTTGCCTAGAAATCCATCTACCTGCAAAATTTTGGGCCTTCCCCAAAACCACTTCAAGCAACATTGTGTGTCTTCCTGACACAGAATGAGTGGTATGGATGAAAGAAATATGCATAGACTCTCCTTGATTAGCTATGATGGATTGCATCTGTTCTAACACTGTCATTAGTAGACTTAACTTACAGAAACCATCTGAGTAGTGCTCTTTAAAGAAGCAAAATTACCTCATCTGTCCTAGTCTTCAAAAAAAATCACACCCTGGTATAAATGAGAAGACATGAACACTGATACTAGAATACAGTCCAAGGTATAGGTGGGTGTAGATATACAGTATGACTGTGTGTATGTATGTGTGCATGTGTGTTCTGTAATGCCTACTTGTATTCACCATATTTGTATTTGTATCTAAGCAGTAGTCTTCAGAAAGAAGAGTGACATTTTCCTGGAATCTGGTCAACAAACTATGATCTATAGGAATATCCAGCCTGGTAGCTGCTGTGTGGTCTGTGAGCTGAACATGGTTATATTTTTGACTATTTTCACTTTCACAAATAGCTAAGTATAGAGTAATATTCTTTATCTTTCCAGTTTCAAAACCTAACATTTTTATTATTTGGCCCTTCAAGGAAAAGTTCATTGACTGGGAGGCTCTGAGAACACTTGAGAGTTAGCTATGACTAGGTCTAAATCATGACCAATCTACTTGCCAGTTGAAAAGCTTTGGATGGGTTCTGTGTATGCGTGAACCTTTATTCCTCATTTGTGGATGGGATAATAAATACCTGACAATGTAGGATCCATGTCAGCACTAGATGGTGTTTTATGCTCGGTACTCTCTGCTGTACCCCAGTGTCTGACTACTTTGCAGAGAGGGTGATTTCTATTTGAATTCTATATTTGATTTTTAAGTGTAAAGGGCACGATTTGCTCTTTTTTCTATTCACAAAATCTCTTTTCTCTATATGCAAAACCAATACTTGATAATGAACATATGATTTGAGTGAGCCCCAGATTCTCACAAACAATTCCCTTTTTCATGAACTAGTGCTCCCCAAAGCAGCACTCAGAACACAATGCAAACAAACTCCATTCCTTCTTCATGAAGCCATGGATAGCATCACTCTGGGCTCTCCGAGTTTCTCTAGAGAGTTACCGGGAGGGGGCCAATGTCAGGCAGATAATGACAAGGTTGACTTACTCTTTCAGCAACTTTACTAAAATGGGAAAATGGGAAAGGGAGATTGAAATTAAAGCAATGTAATTCTTAAATACACACTGACCAATGCCCAGGCTAGGCCTCAGGGAAAGATGATTTCAACTGAATGAAGGTACATAAGTTCTGGTTCCTTCTCCTATTAGAAAGATGTGCAAAAGGGAAATGCACTGATAAACCTTTAAAGTATGCCTTTAGAAATTAACACCTCCCGGGAACCTTTCTTATTAGGTTCCGGTTCACTCTGCTGCTATGTTCTCCTGACCTCCTAAACTGGCAGCCTAATAATGTGTTTGGGTAAGACAGCCAAACCCAAGCTTACGTGACTCCTCATATACTAACTCGCTGACTTTCTCCAGCACACTGGCACTCTTTGAATTCCTATTTCCTAATTTGGGAGTGTGACCTCCACACTATAGAGATTTTTAAGAAATCAAGTGAAATAATCTACATGAAAAAAAATCCCCAATTTATAGCTTGACAGAGTTTGAAAACTATTATTGTTGTTATCTAACACATTGATAACTTATATTCATTGAATAATAGATGTCCTTTATATGGTAATTTAAATATTTAATGCATGTTGGCTTAGTCTTCTTATTGGCAATAGAAACATTTCCTGTCATAGTATCAGGATAATTAATATTTTGGGACATGATGTGATTTTTTTTTCAGCAAGAGATATTGAATCTTGAAAAACTGTGAAGTGGGTGAGAGAAATCTGCATAGTGTAGAGGTAAACATGTTTCTGAGGCATTAATTTAGCTTCTCTCATCAATATCCTGCTGGGCCACCTCTTCTTCTTAATGGGAAGACTTCTCCCAGGGCTATAGAATTCCCTGGAAGCCTGATCTGGAATATCAAGATTGCAGATCAAATAAAAACAACTCTTCAGCTGAGCTGACTAAGGATAGCTATCATTCTGTGACTCAGGATGACCACCGTTTAATCACAATTGTCCTTAATAGCAGAAGAGAGAGGTGGAAAAATCATACACAGAGAGGTGACACCACGAGAGATTTGTGCATGAATATTGATTGGTTTGAAAAGAAGAAAGAAGCTAAGGGTAGTAGGCATGCATTTTTTTACCTAACTATAAAATACCAGTAGACAGTATTCACTTGATATTCTAGAAGGAACACAGTCTTCCCCAAACCCTGATTTTAGCTTCGTGATGACCACTTTGAGGTTTTCCAAACCTTATAGTAATACTGTTTGAAGCTAAGGCACTTGTGGTGATGTGTTACAACAATGACGTGATTGAACCTAGAAGACTTCATTCCATCAGAAGGGAAAACCTCTGGGGACCCTCCAGGACACCTGACTACAAGTTCCAAGTATAAGCAGATATACCACCTCTCCAAAGGGCTACAGCAGTGTGATGGTCTCACCCATGGGTGCAAGTCCCAGTGTGCCTGTGAAATTACAGCTTCCTTTCTCAAGACTCCCAGAGTAGAATTTCATGCAAACAAACTCAGTATCAATCATGCCATGTGATAGCATGTAAATTTACACAATGCTTTCATTAAAAACCGAAAATAGTATTTACTATTCCTTTCATCTTTATTTCTTCCCTTGCATATTTATAATAACAGTGAAAACATCTAAAAATCTTGAGTGTCCTAAAAAATGCAAATTCAACAGGAAGTAGAGACCCTATAGAGACAGGAATGTGATAAGTGAAGGCATTTTGTTTAAAATATCTGAACATCTGATAAAACAGACACAGACCATGCAAAGTAGAATAGAGTGAAGCATTTCATTGTGGACATCGATCTCTGTGGGTTGTACATGTAAACAGATGTGGCTGCCCATGCACTCGTACACACGGCACGAGCGCATACACACACACACACACACACACACACACACACACACACATACAGCTTCAACAAAAAATTTATTATGTAATCTTAGGACATTCCCCATTAATACCCAGTGAGATCAGGAAGGTGCTGGGAGAGGAAAGTCCTGGGTTGGATTGAGACTGTGTTGATTTGCCGTAATTAGACTACAGAATACTTAGTTCCTAAAGAAGACAGTAGCTCAAAACTCAATCACCCAACAAAAAAGACTCTCAAATAAAAATGGCACTGACTGTATATCCTCACTTCATAGATCTGAGCAGAACAGGTGTCTATTGATTTTAGAGGTACAAATGGGGACAGACAAGTGGACAATGAGGAGTGAGAGTTGTATTATCACACATGGTTTTGTTCACTGTGACCCTGAGACGACACAAATCAGCTTGCTAATACTGTGGCATCTGCCAAACAAGAGTCGTAATGCTTCTTGATAGAGCACTCAAGACTAAGCAAAACCACACATGTAAGGTGATGGGAAAACTCACGTTTTATGTTTCTTTGCCTTCCAACATGCAAAGTTAACAAACTGCAGCAGAGAGCAGGAAGCTTAGACATAGCTCCCAGCTCCCAGCTCCCAGCTCCCAGCTCCCAGCTCCCAGCTCCCAGCTCCCAGCTCCCAGCTCCCAGCTCCCAGCTCCCAGATCCCAGATCCCAGCTCCCAGATCCCAGATCCAGATCCCAGATCCCAGATCCCAGATCCCAGCTACCTGATCTCTCACCTGGTTTATTCTACATCTTTAGCTTAACTGGTACTCAGTTACAACATTCTCCTAAAGAACACTCAGTACACCTTTAAAGTCTTTGGCTTAGCATATTAAGAGAAAACAATACATCAATTTGTAAGAATACATCCAAATGCCTCATAAAGAAAGCATAAACAAATAAAGTTGATCTGTTTAATTATAGCATTGACAATAATCAGGATTTTGATTTCCTTCTACTTATTTTTTTGCTGTTTATTACACACCAAAGAAATAGGAATAGCCTCAGAACCCACTAAACACAAGAGAAATAAGAATTCATAAAGGTAAGAACTTCTTAGGGATACCTAGTGTTTGGGAATGGAAGTCAGGTTAAGGAGTTTCTGATTGGCCCCCCTAGTCTTCTAGTGACTATCAGTGATTTTTAAAGCTGGAGTAAAGCTGACCACAGACAGGGTTACCTGTAGAATTGGGACTTGAATTTGCGATTCCTGGAGCTGTCTGTAGAGGGGCAGCTTGTGCAGCAACAATTACATTGGCCAGCTGAAGGGATTTGATGTTCAAAACAAAGAATTTAAAATTGAATTGAAACGGAAAGCTGATGACAACTGTTTAACTTCCCTTCCCTGGAGGAGCAAAATGGAGTTAAAACTGCTATAAACCAACAGAACCTCGGTTCAAGAAATCTAAGAACATGTTTTCTAATAGATGCAGTAATTCTAATGCTGTCACTTCTCCCCAGCCTCTTTCAGGAAAGCCAGTTGAATTTGCTTGGATTTGCATGTGATTTGCACATTGGACACTCAACCCCAAATTGATGCCTGTTTCCTTTCCTGTTCATGGTTGTTAAACAAGAATGCCCAGTTGGCATGCAAAACCCTTACTCAAGAGAAGAAGGCAGTTCGCTCTAGCTGGTCCTTCACAGCTGAGGTTCAAGGCACTGTTGTACACGTCAGATATCTTTCAAAGAGTCCTAAAAGATGCCCAATGCAGGGTGTGTCCTGGGTCAGTCAGCTATGGAAGAAACTTACTGGACAACAGAGGACATTTGAATTTTGACTGCCATGTGACATTCGTGAGTTAGAGCTGACTTTGATGAGTGGTATAATAGCAGCATTGTTATGGAGGAATTACATTATTTTCTAGAGCTGCTTTCTGAAATAGCTGGGAAATAAAATGTCATGATGGCTGCAATTTTCATAAAATATAAGTACTGTAGAATATCAAGCCAAAAAGAGATTAAAAAAAAAAAAAGGATAAGGTACATGCAGCCAAATGTTTATAAGGTTGAAATTGATCCATGTCCTTTATAGTATTCTTTTACTTTACCTTATGTGAAAATCTGTACAGTGACATTTGTTGGATGCTTAGAGTTTGTCTGTTATAATTAGAACATTCAGCTGGATGCATGTGGAAGATGACCTCCTATTACAACCTAGGATCGGGAAGATGATAAGATGTGGGAATCGAGAGCTTTATCCCTCTTAGGGAACGACTACACACTATCAAGGCATGAAAAAGGGTAAGGAGCCAGGCCTGCTTGTACAGACCGGTAACTCCAGCTACTGGGAGGTTGAGATAATAGAATCACAAATTCAAGGTGAGAATGGATTAACAGTGACTTCCAAACTAGCCTGGGTAATAGAATGAGATTCCCATCTCAAAAAAAAAAAAAAAGCAGTAGCTGTGGTAACAAGGTCTGTTCAAGATCAACCTAGGTCAAACTTGAAGCTTGTTGAGGAGCTATGGAGGTTGATAGCTGCAGGAGGTGGGAGACTCACGGTTTCTTTCTGATTGTGGCACCTGTGGATAGCATCACACTCATTCATATACAGGCAACACTAGCTAGACTCAGAAATTATAAAGAGGAGGAAGAGGAAGAAGACATAAAGTTGGATGGAAATGTGTGGGAGGGGCTCCAGGAGAAGATGAATAAGGGGAGGCATAGTATGAATTTGACCAGAATAGTGTATGTATGTGTGTGTATTTGTGTGTTTATATGCATATGTGTATGTATACATGTATAGATGTGTGTATACAATTATATATAATACTATATTAGATATAGTATATATGGTCATAAAAGATAATGGCCATGATATATAGTAACATACATATTATTCTTCTCCATGTACAATGCTTCTCCATGCTGGCATTCATCTCTACCTGGCAGAGTCTGATGTGTACAGAAAACTCTGTCTGCAGCTTTTGACCCTGATGAAGATTCAGGACCCAAAAGGAAAGTATGAACTACACCTTCTCCTTGTCATGTCTCCTTCCCTGTGCTGTGTGTTCTTTTACTGGCAGTTGTCATCTGCGTGTGAGTTTGAACACTGACATTAGGACATCTGAGCATGCTTTGTTGACTATCCCACTAGTCATTAACTTTGTGTTTCACATGAGGCTTAGCTTTCAACTTTGGTTTTATGGTTTTTTGTTTGTTTTTTCTTTCAACATAGATCATGCTATATATGGCGGATTTTATTTTCATTGAAATAAGTTTTGGATTTCTTTTCCTCTCTAGTTTTATTATTTGTGATCACTTCTCTATTTTGTATTTTGTCTTTTAAATATTCTACTTAGAATCATAGAGAGGGGTTGTTTATTGTTCTGATTGGTGGTATTGGTGGTTTATTGTTCTGATTGGTGGTATTGGTGGTATTTTTTCCCTTCTAGTTTCTCTGTGCTTGACAATATGGATCCTCCCAATGGCTCCTTTGTTCATCTACTCTTCTCCTAAATGTATTCTTTCCTGTACTCTTGTATATTAAACTATGTTTCTTTTTCCTCTAGGTATATTATTCCTTTAAGTAATTTTTTAGTACTGGTTTTTTAAATGAATCGCTCTAGTTTGTGCTTAATTAAGCTCACTGAATCAAGAGAATATGATATATGATAAAATTAACCATTTGCACCCTCATAAGCTACTTCTCTTGACATTTCTTTTAGCAGCCAATGTGCCTAACAGACGAATAACAGTAAAGAAATATATGTGTAATAAGGAGTGTGATACTAAGAAAGGAGAGAAACCAGGGCCCAGCATTCTTGGTGACCTTGTAGAATATATTAATTGACACATATATTCTGTTATCAAAAATTCTCCTTACTAGCCATAAACCCAGGAAAAACAAGTCTCTAATGTTTGAGCAGCAAAAATTGATGGAACATTACATCAAACACAGGATTAAACTTGATGGTTTCCTGAAAATGTACAACTCCACTCTGATTAATACCTTATAATCTTTGAAACTAGATAGAGGCATATTTTTATGCTGATAGTCATACAGCTAGTGTTCACATATGAAGCAGAGGGCTTGCCTACCTTTTGACAGTGAGTACTGAAGTTCAATTGGATTTCAGCCCGAGAAATTCAACCTTGGGTTCTAAAGAAAGACAGCAAACAAGAAAGCCATGGAAATGTCTTATATCACATGGCATGGTAACAAGTCCCACAAATTGGATAAATCATTCTGCAAAAACAAGTAGTGGTAATTCCAATTTGGCTAGAATCTAGATAACCTTCATTCATAAATACCACAGAAACTATGTATGCCATCTTGTAGGACCTTGAAAGGACAGCATGGTTTCTGGTCGAGCACTGGCTAGAAATAGCTGGAGACCCCAGGTGATCCTAAGGGACGGCACGCATTTCGCCATGCTCCCAGACTCCAGGCTCCTGACTCGAGGCCAAAGACTTCCATAGAGTGGGGTCCTCCAGTCATATAGACCCACTAGCCCCTCCACAGGAAGAGGGCATGACTACAGGCCATGTAGCCTCAAGACAGAGCTCCGTATTAATGAGGTACCTAAAGACCAGAGGGGCGTAGCCAATTAAACATTCATTCCCAGACCCTCTTCCTTGCAAAAGATATTTAACACCAGGCCCACCTTGAAAATACCAGGGTATAGTTTCATCCATTTTCCACCATGACAATAAATATCTTAAGACCATGGACTATTTCTCTTCTTTGGGACTCACCATGGGGAATAGTGGAGCAGGTCTTCATCTAAGAATTTTCTGCATTCTCAGACATAGAAATCACCAACCCAGCCACCCAACCCAAGTGAGCAGCCACCACAGCCAATGGAGCTGCAGAGACGAAGCCAAGAACTCTCATCCCCGAGGTATGTAGCCGGGGCTCATCTCTCCTGCTCTCCTCTTCAGCTGTGGGCCAATCTAGCCCATGCGCCCCACTTCATTCTTGGCCCCCCAGCGGTGCCTAGGGTCCCAAGGGCCTGAGAACCAGCCGGTTCCTGGCTGCCTTCTGGCCTGGGGATCCCAAGCCAAGAGCTCTGGCTTCCTGGGGGACCTCAGACTGTGTTCCCCACCCCTGAGCAGAGTCCCACTGCTTCACATTGTCCAGTGTTCACCTGAAGCCAGTGTGGAGTGAACACAGTCAAATTCTCGCGCTTCTGTCCCCATGAGATGCCCTAGCCACGTGGCGAGACAGAAGCAGGACACACACTACAACCCAACACCATCAGTGAAAACATAAGGAATATTTCCTCTGGAAAAATGAATTGTTCTTCATGCTGTCCAGAGAGAGCTATTTCTACACCCTTCTCTTAGAGCCATGGCTGTGGTGCCAGAGGATTGGCTAAGCCACACATCTCAGAGGGGGAAAGAGAGAGGGTGTGGTTCTTAGTGCTCCGGCCAAATAAAGTAAATTAGGAATGCTTTGGAAACTGATCTTAACAGGGGCTGGGACAAATGATAGATGTTCCTCCCTCATGTGTCAAGAATGTAGCATTTCTACACAATGTGTAAATAGCCCTAAATGATAACTAGTGCAGGCATTTCTATGAGGGAAGCCCACTTCTGCCATCTTTCTACCTCACTCTCTTTAAAATGTTGATCTTTCACCTTCATTACTGTTATGCCATGCTATAGAATGAATTTCCCAGCCCCCCAAATCACAATAAAGGAAGGAAAGTGGTGTCTTCCCCTGTTAGGGTAAAAGGAAATAAGTACACATACTGACCACTTTCCTCTGAACTCACTTGTCTGAACTGGGTGACATCATCACTGCTTGCTTTAAGGGAGACAAGAAAATGACCATTTGCACAGGAGAAAAGATGTTGATGAGGCGATGTAGCCAGGTGTGACTGACTTCCGGGGATAGAGAATATTGCAAAGTTGAGAGGCCAGTGGGTTCACCAGTAGGCTCGGAGCCTGTACAGAACCCCACAGCAGCTCGGAAAGCATTACTGTGCAAGTCACTAGGATACAAATTTAAATGGCTAATGATGGTCCTCTTTAAGCACAAGTTCGAATCACCCTTCCTTATAAAGAAAATTGCCTAAGGTCACACAGTTAATAGCACTGGAGGAAACCTGGGGATTCAGTACAGGAAGATTGATTCTTGGGAGTCTGGTTTTAGCTCTATGAAAGATGCACTGCTTTCTTTTTGTTCTCTCTCCTCAGCTGAGGTTCACCTGGGTGAGACTGATAGCCCTTTATGGAAAATAGTTGACCTTCACTAGCTGTGATTTGCATGCACTGTCTCCATTCCTTTATATTCTTTTTTTTTTTTTTCCTGAGATACAAAATAGAGTCCAAACTGGCTTTAAAGTCACAGTAATCCTCCTATTGGCCTCCTAAGTATACTAGGTCTAAAGCCATTACATCTAGCTGTTAAGTTGTGTTTCTGTACCAGGTTATATTTGATGTTTTCAATGAAGTAAATATCATCCTTGGGAGAAAATGGGAAATTAGAGCCCAGCTTCTGCCTGGACCTCTGTCCTAAAGAAAGTGATCTGATAATGAAGAAGGAATGAGGATAATCATTGGTTGTATAATATTCAACAGGACTATAAATGTGGACCCCCGACAAAAAATATTGTCGGAGAAAGAAACCTAACAACACACACAAATTTGTTCTAAGTGTTAGAACTTGATTCTCGCAAAGCACAGTAACAGCTATGTCTACCAGTATTTGTATAGTAGCATAACCTTGACAGAGCTTACAAGTTACCTTCAGTCCTTACAAGAATAGGTCTTTGGAGCTAATTCCCTTAGTCTCTGAGTCTGCAAAGGGTCCTGAGAACAAAGAAAAGAGCAAATGTGGGACCCCAAGTATAAACAGCTGTCTAGACCTGTTTGGAAACCACTAGCATTTCTCAGCCACCGGAGGGTTAAGAAAGCAAGCCTGAACGCTGCCATGAAGTTGGGGTATCTTCTTTCTGAAGAGAAGATCTATAATTGGAGCTTGCCTCTGACTGCCCAGCTCCTCAATGAAACTGGTGACTGCCTGTGGGACTTGTAAGCAGATTCAGGGCCCAGTTGGCAGTAATGCTCTTTGCAAAAGCATTGTGTTTTAATAAGTCACTTTTCTCTCCTCCAGCGAAGTTCACATGAATTAGACTGCAAGGCACTTTATGCAAAACGGCTGACCTTCACTGGCTCTGATTTGCATTGTCATCGATGCTTTATCCTTCTAAAGTGCCTTCATTTTGCATAATGTTATAATGTTATTCAGCCTTGGCAGTTAGCACTATTTCATTTCTCCAATTATAACCATTTTAGGCAAAGCTATAGATAACCTTCAGAAAGCCATGCCTGTGTGATCTTTCATTCACAAGGAGGAAGCAATGAAATTGGGCTTTATTTTTTTTTTTTAAAGGAAGGATAAAACTGAAAAGCTCATTTGGAGTGGAAATTTAAACTCCAAGAATAAATTTTTCTTTCCCTTCCTGGGGATTAAGAAAGTGATATATACACCCCCATGAAAATCTATGCATCATTGGATAGTTACCATAGCAAAGCTTATGATTAAAACAGGGCCATTCTCCCAGGTAGCATAATCCATAGCCACTGGTGTATATCTGAAAGGGTATCTCAATGGCCCGTGTATCTTTCAACTGCTGCCTACCTACTACAAAAATGCCTTCCTCATGTTGAAGATCAAAACAAGTTAGTGGGTAATAACAGTACATACTTATCAGTTCCTTGTGTTACCTTAAATAAAACTTTGGGTTGTTTTCTTCAATTAAGGTCAGAAAATAGAGACACAGATTTTGAGAGGTAGAAATGGAGAAAGATAAAGAGACAACCCCAAATCAAATGTCAACAATCTCATACTTTGCTACTAACATTTGGATGTGCAAAGTAATAAAAGGAAACATTGACTTTTAACGTGTATATCAAATGCCTACTATTCTCCAGACTCTGATTCAGGCATAAGCAACAAAGATTGTGCCCATCTTCAACAAGGGCTGGATCCTGGTGAGGATATTTTGATGGGATAAGGAAAAAGTCAGTGAATTACAGGAAACCAGAAAGGGTGAAGTTATGAAGCAGACTAAGTTAAACTTTGATGCACAACTTTTTTATTTCTCTATTTTTAACTCTCCTTCATGTCAATTTAAAAATTTAAACACTCAATTTTGAATCTCTAAAAAGAATACTATATTTATTCCATGTTGATTTGTAGAAAAGTGGATCTAATCAGTTCTCAAGTCATTTATTGAAAGTTAGGGTCATATTGGAATTGCTGTTCTTCCGTTCAGCCCCATCTTATATCTCTCCGGTCTCCTTCAAGTATGTGGGACCATGGATTACAGGACCCATTGACCAATTCAAAGGAAGTAGTCCCTATGTCTGATGTTGAATATACAATGGTCATCATCTCTTCCAGTCTCCCTACTTTTACTTTCCCTATGACGGCTCAGTGGGATGGCTACATTTACCCATAAATAATAAATACTTCTCTAAACATTTCTCCGTTCAGTTGAATTTCATGCTTCCACCATTCTGAGCTTCACCAATATCTAGTTCTCACTTCCCCAGACTCTGAGTCTGCTCCATCCCCTAGCTCCAGCCCTGGTCCATCCTTCCTAACTGTGCTATAACCTAGAGAACCTCAGTGCTGCCAATCAAATCTCTCTAAGCAGCCTCATCCTCTTAAGCCAACCTGAGATCCCATTCCTTAGCTTGCAGTCTACATCACGGTATCCTTCAAAAAAAATCTCAGCAGGACTGTGGTCTGGAGTCCTCGGCCTTAGGTGGCCAACCAGCATAGCCAGGACACCTTTTGTCCCCTTTCAGTGTGAGTGATGAGGTTATATCCCAGCTGCATTCCTCTCTCATCTCATTCCTCTGGGGGCAATGAGCTGCTCTCAGCACAGAAATCTTACTAAGGGAATCCAGCCTCCTCCCAGCATCATCTTCACTGCAGGACTCTGGCTGACCTGACATAGGGAGGCAGGAGCATTAAACACAGTAGGTAAGTATTTGTAAGTACAATTCTTTCTGTCCATCAGTGTCTGGACTATCATTCTCCAAATACTATACCAGCAAGTTTACCCCCATTTTTCAGATAAGAAAGAAAAAAATTCTCAACAAAATCAGAAATAAATTGAGGATACATTGGTCTCCCACCTCAGGCATGTTTTACCTTTGACAGGTATTTGTCTATTTCTGCAAAAGAGATATCCTTTCAAAATATCATTTCCTTGGGCAATATCTTTTCCTTTTCAATGTGTGTGTGGGGGGGGGCGGGGGGATATTGCATCCATCTCAAAATGAAGCAACAATTTTTAATATATAGACTGCACACTTCATTCTTGTTTTGTACAGGTTTCTGAGCACTTTATAGTTTTACTTTAAAAAATATATGCTGGTTCCTCTAGTAGGTGAATATTTCCAATAGCATTTACTGTTCAAACTACATTTTTCTCTAATACCATTTTTTCTTTCCTTTTAACTGATTCTTTGTGAATTTCACATCATGTACCCCCAATCTCACTCATTTCCCAATCCTTTGACTGCCCTCCACTCTTGTAATCTCCTCACCAAAACTCAAAAAAAAAAAAAAAAAAAAAAAAAAAAAACAACAAAAAACTTCTCTGTGGAAGCTGCAGTGGGTAGTGGGTCATGGTGTGTCACATAGTATGCCCTTTTGTTCAAACAAGTCATGTGCAAATGTTCACAGCAGTGTATCCTTAGTCTGGTTCACAGCCTCTGACTTCTGTAATACCATCAGTACTGGACCCTCCCCAAGACTCCTCTTAGACATCCTGCTGTTTCCCTGAGTCATAGAGACCACACAGCTTTCATCCTGCAATACTGGCCCCTTCAAGAACTCCAGGAGCTCTGAGGTGGAGTTCAAGCTCACAGTGCTACATCTAGGTCTAGGTAGAAGCTGAGTTGGTCAGCCTGCCAGCTCTCCTGTGCTGCTCTGGCAAGGGCCAGCTCACCCACACTCCAGAAGGGCCCGCTCTCTCAGGCAAGGGGCAGGGCCCCAAGTGGGGTGGCTGTTGAGGGGCAAGACCAGCTCAGCATAGTGTTCAGACATCAACATGGCCTTAGGTGGCAGTCCAGACCAAGAATATCTGCATGGTCTTTGATGGTAACATGGGCCTCTGATATTAACACAGACCTTGGTTGTGATAGGACCACTGATCTAGTCATGGCCTCAGGCAGCAGCATGGGCCCTGATGTCATCATGGCTTCAGGTGGCAGTGCAGGTCCCTCAGATTAGTATGCCTCCTGGAAGCAGCACAGCCCTCAGACATCCACATGGTCTCAGGTAGCAGCCCAAACCATAGATATCCACATGGCTTTTGGTGGTAACTCAAGCCATGGACCTAGACACAGACCCCAGTTGCAGCTGGACCACTGATCCAGACAGGCCTTCAGTGGTAGCCTGGACCAGGATGTCACCATGATCTCGGATGGGAACACAGCCCACTAGATTGGCTCTAAGTATCAGCATGGTCCCCAGACAACAATATGGTCTCAGGCAGTGGCCTAGAGCACAGACATCAGAATGGCCTTTGGTGGCAACATGGGCCATAGACACCAGACATGACCCTGGTGGCAGCCCAGGTTTGGACATCATCATGGCCTTGGGTGATTTCACAAGTTCCTCATATCTGCCTGTTTCTCGCCCCCTTCATGTCTTCATGCATGAAGCACTTGGCTTAGCTTTCTCTCCTATCGCTCTACCACATACTCCACTTTCCTATCTCTCTATCACATATTGGCTCATTGCTCTATGGGGCTAGAGCAGGTGTTTGGATATCTTCCAGTCACTGCAGGCCATGGGGCCATGGCAGGCCTCCTCTAATATCTTTCTATGATTGGGGGAGGGAGGGTTTATTCATCAATCATCACTGTCTGGATTCCTATTTATTTTACATTCTTCATCTCCATGAGATAGATCTTGCCTTCCTCTCTGCCTTCTTTTCATCTTCTTCTTTAAACTAGGACCTCGCATGTAGCTCAGAGTTTTTCACAAGTACTCAATTCCTTAACAATGACTCTGAGAGTTAATTATTAGAAATAAATGCTTAGGCCACAAGCTTTGGCTCATTCTCTAACTAGCTCATCACTTTTACAATTCATTAATGGTAGTCTATATCAACCATATAGCTAGGCACTTCTCCTCAGTTTCATTCATCTAACTTCCTCAGAATACTGGGTGAAGTCTCCTGCCTCTGACTTTCTCTCTCAGAATTCCAATCTCTCTACTGGAGCTTCCACCTGTTACTTCCTGCCTTTTACTAATAGGCCATCAGTTTTTATTGACAGCAGATGCTTTCACACAGGACATAGGAGATTCTCTGTATACCTCACATCTTCTCTCTGTCCTGCAATAAGGTCAGACTAGTATGACACAGCTCAGACGGCCTGATCACTCTCCATCTTGGTACCCTAACAAGCCAGATGTTTCCATACTTAGCCCTAGAGTTATTGTCTTATAATCTGTACTCTTAGCACACCCTCCACAGACCTGCTGGACTAATCTTCATGCTCCATAACATATGCTTTCTGTCACTGAGCAGTTGCTAATACCATTTCTGAGTCTTGACTGAACTTGCCAAGCCTCTTCACTTACGCCCACAACCCTATTAATCTATGTGCCTTCTGGATGCAAACTAGTTCTGAACCACTTCTTGAGAACTGCCTTTTCTGAAACCCAGTAAGACACTGTGTCTTCACCTGTGTGATAGCACTAAGTGTGTTTGAGCTCCTCAGTGGCCTCATTTGATCTGCAACTCCAGTTATGTTAGGATTCCCTCCACATGATGTAATGTTTAGATTTCACCTTCTTTGGAATTCCTTGTTCCATAAGACAAAACCAGCATGTAACAGTCTCGATCCCTCCACCTTTATCAGCATTAGCAACAGATTTCATTCAGGCAGTGTTCATGTTCCAAGGCCTAACGAAAACCTGTCAAACACGTCTCGATCCATTTCTCAATTCACTCCATACAAGAGACACTCCTGGATTTGGAAGAGGGGCTGGTTAAGTTAAGCTTTGATCTTTTTCTTTCTCTTTCTTTCACCTTGCCCCTCTACCCTTCATGTTTGACTTCCAGAAGTATGCATTTTGGTTGCTCTCCACAGAGTGTGAGAGTTTGTCTCTTGGAGGAAGCATTGTGCAAAAGGGTCAGTTAAGGGACGAAATGTTAATAAGAATTGGAGGTGACAATCTAGTGTCATATCATGGAATCCAACTTTTCCTTATCAGTAGTGATGACTATTGCTATCTATTTGTTTCTCTTCTGTGTGTTTCTCTGATGCAAAACGTGGCAGGGAGAAGAAAACGGCACCGGCTTTCTTTCACCTTCTCTTCTGTAATTTTCCCGGTCCTTAAGTGTAGTATGTTTTGCACAGGTATCCATGGGGACTTTGATTCACAATTCTGCAATTGATTGGTTGTGGTTTTTCTATAGTGGTTTCCATTTGTTGCAAAGAAGAGGTTTTTTTGATGATAAGTGGACACTATACTTATCTGTGGGTATAAGAACAAATGTTTATAGACTATTATTGGGAATTATCTGGTTTAGTAAATTAATGATTCTTTGCAAATAACCATGACTTCACAAACATTGATTAGTTAGCTAGGATTCCAGTATCAGGCATTGTATCCTTCTTGTTTGCCAGGTTCTTAGGTCCAATTAGAGAGCCATTGATTACTGCCAAAATATGTATGCTACTACAAAACCTGTAGTGATATATGCAATACTGGTTATTGATGTGGTTCATAGACCATAAAGCTGTTTGGGATTGTGGTTGTCTCTTTACTTTGGATGTTTGCATAGGGTTTTCTTAAATCATGAGTGCCAGCTCTCATGGAGGGGATATTAAGATCAGTACCAGTTCAGTGGCCCTGTTTATAAAGTACATGGTATCTTTACCAATAGAGACTTATTTTCCATCTCTGTGATTAACCAAGAGCAACAGCAAAACTCTGTGTGTGTGTGTGTGTGTGTGTGTGTGTGTGTGTGTGTGTGTGTGTGTTTTGGGAGTCTTTTAGGCTCTGGGCAACATATTCAAAAGATGGCTTCTCATGACTGCCGTTGGAGTTTTGTTATGTGGGTTTTGTTCTTGGAGGTGAGCTTGTTTCTTGATGTCTTCTGTCTAGCCTCCACATATTTAGATATAAGGACCATGGTCCTTTTTTGAACCCATGTGACCCCTGCTTTAACTTAACAAATAGTTTAGATGAATGAATGACTGAATTAAAATTTGGTGTTACATTGAATTGCTCATTGTACATCTTAAAACAAAATGACAAATAACAAATGAATGAATGGCATATCCTTGCATGCTCCACTTAATTAACTGAGTCGTATTTGCTGAATTAACTGAATCTAATCGCATTGCCTACTAACTATAAATGTACATCACAAGTCTGCTGCCTGTCTACAGTGCCAACCAATGTCAACTATTACCTGCAGCCTCTCTTAGCTTTGAATATTTTGTTTTCCTTGCCTGACACACTGGAGTCTTCCATGGTGGCCTAGACATGATAAACCCTAACCATTACTTTTGACTGACACAAAAATGGTGTCAAAGAGTAAGTGACATTCTTTCTAACATTGATCTTCCCTTCCACATTTCTTTCAGCCTTTATGAGCCAGTTCTTTGCTGTGACTTAAACCAAAATAATTCTCATTCTGCCTTGCTCATCACAACAAACTGATGCAGTCATTTAGAAAGCCAGTGATGTCCACAGAAAAATGAAAAATGCTTTATTTTTTCTGAACATTTGGACACATCCCTGGGCTGTTTTTAGACTCTTCTTCCCAGATTTACTGTCAATAATCAGTGTGATATATTTTATAATACACCCTTAATTCAGCTATTAGCCATTGCTTTTTGATATTATTCAGTATTGGGCTAGTATTTTGACAAAGGGGGAAAGCTCTACTATGAATATGACTTTCCTTGTGGACCTTAAGTGCAGGGAAGGAAATCACAAGAAAACCGTCAAACATGGCAAGCATGTTCTCATTATGAGGTTATTATTTTCTAATACTCAACATATGGTGAATATCCTTTGTATATTAGTTCCCATCCCACAAATTATTCCTTAGCTTCATTGCTTTCCTGTCAGTCATGCATTATAGTTCATGATTGTATAGATCATCTGAAAAGTTTTTCTGATTTTGATTGGTCTTGACTGACCAGGACTGGACTCATAAAGGCATTTTCAGTCATTTGAGAAGCAGACAGATCTGATAACCTTGGTTCACCTTTCATCTCATATATGTATAAAATAACTGTGCCAGAGACACATTGATGTAACTACTGACCTGTTGAATCCTTTATTTTCCAACAGACTATTCCAGGTTTGGACTCATGGATCAGAGAAGTCTACTTCCAAACAAATCCAATCATACAAGAAGAAAAGCAGAAACGCTCAGAAACTTTCCAAGCCTTGACTTTTGGTACATTTGCTACAGTACAGAAAACTAAAACAAAGAAATGTTCAAAGTTAAAAGGATAGGGCCACAATTTAAAGAGTAAAGGGTGTGAATAACATGGGGTCCCTAGATTGGGATATCAATGTAACTGATTAAAGCCTTCCTCTGATGTTTGCTAACAATGCATGCCTTTTAAGAATAGAACTGGAAATTTCTACCCAGCTTAATCCTTTTTGAAAATAACATCATTATCATCACCACCAAGAATACTCTTCATAGAGCACCAAGCACTATAGTAGAACTACATGTAAGTGTTCATATTTAATCCATATAACTGCCTTAGAAAGTAGTATTTGTCAAATTTTGGTGCCTTAATTCCAAACCCCATGAGCATAATATAAGACTCCTCTACTCAATGTGTAAAACCATATTTGAAATTATATCTCCTGCAGTATCACATATCATGATGATAGCCCCTTGTCACATAGTGCTCTTGTCTCCCAGTAAAAATTCTGTTGAAGAGTTTATATACCAAATCCCTTCACACAGCACAAATTATTTGAATGGCCAAAGGGCATGGGAATGTACAAGTATGTGTGAAATTGAGAGGTTCAATGAAGAGAATAACTCAGGGACCATTTCTCAGTAATGGCTCACAAGTCATCTTGTGCCAAGTCCTCAGGCCTTTTGAATCTCAATGTCTCCTCTCAAATTGTTGCTAGGCAACAACAATAGGATCTGTGTCTGGACATATCTCTCAGTCCTGGGCCCAGTTTTTCCATCCCTGCTTTTCTCAAGGTGCTAGATCCAGAAAGGAAGGCCACATATGTAATCATGACTCAAAGCTAACCGGGTTAATACTAGGTTAGAATGAGGTAGGATACAGTATATAAGAAATGTCTGGTACTTAATAAGGGCCTCACTTAGTGTATACTAGTATTCAATATATTCTCCAGCAGAATGCTTGAAATAAAACATTATTCATTACAGACAATGAAAAGTTTAACCATCTACCAAATAAGTCTCTGAAGTGACCAAGACAGCCTCTGAAAGAGTCTTTACAATTCTGTGATCATATCAACAAGATGTGTAATATAGTATGTTACTTTCTTTTGTCTGATCAGTTCAATTATACGTCCCAAGTCCTCCAGGAGTGTCCCAGGCAACAATCTAAGCCGATATTAACAAACATGCCCCATCAAAATGCAGATGGTAAATATTTTAGGGTGCTTCAGTTGTATGTCTATGTTGCAACTCTGCCAGTTTTGCACAAATACAACATAAGAAAATATATAAATGAATTGCTGGGCTGGTTTTATTTTTTTTTTTTCATAAAACTTTATTTATAAAACAGATTGTAGGCCAGAGTTAGGGCTTACAATTTCTGACAACAGGTCTACCTTTCCAGAAAGTCTATGAAAGGTTGAGGTGTCTTTCTTTGAAGAAGTTTGGTTTCTGGGCAATAAGGTACAAGGGAACCTGACACAGAAATTCAATCTTTCCTTCTCCTTAATCCTCTGCAGTTGGAATATGTCCAGCTTGGCTGAGAATTGGTGCTAGCCAGTAGACTTGACATAAAATAAGTTACTTCTATTGGCAAAACTGGCTCTCTCAAATGTACTTGTTCACCAGGAGGATCTGTTTGCCTTCTGAGGAAAGCTCAATGGTTTCAACTACTTCTAGCTGAGTATATCTAAAGTTCTTGGTGTTCTAAAAGAAAGAAGAATCAGGACTAAAATACTTGAAAAACAATGGACCCACTTCAGGAAGACATAAGGCTGGGTCCTTACTGTGCTGTCCCAGATGGTTTTTAATGATTGAGGGTGAGTTTTTCCACCCAAGAAACAAGTGAATCTGGTGTTTCCCTGAGTATCATTTGTGGTTCCATCTGTAACAGAACCATCAAACTTGCTTTTCCAAATTAGACTGTCTAGATCTTCACCAGAACAGTAACCTCTGAAGGCTAATGACTGCTGCTAATTTCAAATGGACTGAGAACCAAGTGTAGGGAGCAGTGGGTGGGTGGGTCTTTAAAAATGGGAAATGCTTTAAGTCCCCTGAACAAGAGAGATTATCCAGAGCACAACTCCCACTGGGACCCTCTGGATATGATGATTTTTTGCTCCTAGCTCTTTGCTCTAGAGGAAATGTGGCAAATGAAGACACGGAATTCATTAGAACTGTACAGAACTTCAGAAAGGGTAAACAGCCTCACCTATACCTCAACTTGGAGAAGTGATGTATTGGCTTAGGCCCATGTTATTTAACAATCTTTAAAGGGAAAATATCATAACTCCACCCTTTTCCCCAGGCTAATATGAATTTGGAATTCTCCCCACATGCCTTTCCTGGGAGGTGGCTACAGCTGATGGGAAACCTCCTGCCTGCAGCAACAGGCCTGCAAGCTGAATCATCGCATCATGAAACTTGCACAGTTCATCTAGGCTCAGCTGAATAGCTGAGAGGAAACTGTGTGTGTGTGTGAGTGTGTGTGTGTGTGTTTGTAAGATATGAGTAGACTATGTATGTGTCTAGTATCTTAGTTGTGTAACTACGTTGTGAGTGCTATGTTTCCATATTGTATATATGTGTGGAAGTATGCCTAGTGTTTATGATTCATGCATATGTGTATTAAATGGTGTTTGTTCATATGTGTATGATGTGTATGATATATGTGGTGCTTTGTTCTGTAGTATATGCACGTGTGTGTTTAGAAGGTACATAATGTATAGTATCTATGGAAAACGTGCTGTGGTGAAAATAGTGTGTTATGGAAGGTATATGTCTATATAAGATGTGTACGTAAGTGGTAAGAGGCTGTGGCATTTATGTATATGTGCATATGTTTAGAGAGGGGAGTGTAAAGGGAGTCATGAGGCAAGAAAGTTAGAATCTGTAAATCTAATGGTCCCTAATAGGTGCCAGCCTCAGACTAAGTGCTGAAAGTGGAAAATTGGTCCCTACTAAAAGCCTTCCAAGATCAGGGCACAATAACTGTTCACTTTCTCTGCATCACTTCCATAGCAACTTCTCTGAAATAGACATTGTGATTATTCTGATTTTACAGCCACAGAAGACAAGGCTAAGGTCTTACCTATGGAGCCATGTAACAGAAATGTTAAAAAATGGAACTCAGTCAGCCCAACTCCATGGCCCACTCAATTAAAGCATTATAACCACAGCTAATAACTTTTGTTTAGAGGTTTACATGCATCATGAGGCCTACATGGATCGTCGTGTATGTTGTGTTAAAGTCTGAATTGCCAAGTCAAGTCAGTGAACAGTAGAAACTTTTGTAGAGCAAATGAACACATTTGCTCCAAGATGCATGCTTTAAGCATTTTGTGACTGTCACTGTTTCTAAGTGACAGACAAACATGCAACAAGTGACAAGAGACATGATAGGTATATGAGGGTTAGCAGAAGGGAATGTTAGCCTTCTCAGGGCAGCAGGGAAATCACCATTGCTGTTTGCACATCTGGGAGTGTGACTCTGGGAGAAATAACAAGGCCAGTATCCTGGTTTCCAGACAAAGTGAGAATCCGGGTTATCAGCCCATACCTGTGTGATTTGTCCTAGTTTGAGTAGGGAACAGTGGGCTCTTCCTTTTACCTCTTCTTTGATTATAAACTCCTTTGAAGGGATGTGAAAGGCCTCCACCAGTCATGTCAACAGCCTCTTGAAGTGTCTTTCTTCCCAAAGCTAAAGAATGGTTGATGTTAGACAAGTCATACAGAGAACAGTACAAAATCAAAGGAGGCCTGTGTGTGCAAACCGCTGTTTTCCAGAGAGCAAGGCACTGGGACATTAGCTACAGCCTTTTGTCATTCATGTGGTGCTGTGTTAAGCAATCCTGTTTCAAGTCTTCCCAAAATAACTGAAGAACATTAAATTAACCTGTGATGATCACCAGGCGTTAGATCTGGGCAGCTTCTCTTCACTCTCGGGTTTCTGAACATTAATGACTGTAACCAGAAACCTATGGTTTACTGAGCTGCATTTGTTATGAAAAATAAAATAGAAAACGAGAATGAAAATGTATAAATGAAAATAAAAAAAATTATGTAATATGTGTAGAAACCACAGAGGAAGGCAGTCAACAGATCTTGTTCTGTGTATGTGTATGTGTATGCCTGTGTGCATGTACCTTCAACTACATCCAACTTTGAGTTCCCAGGGCTTGGAGACTATCACCTGCCCAGGCAGGTCACTCCTAAACCTTAGATGTGTAGGAAGTTTCAGTTTATATTCATCATTTGTCCTAGTTATGATTTCTGAAGTCATTCAGAGTCAATTCTGAGCAACTTTTCATGACTTCAAAACCTTCTTGGAAGAAAGACTTGAAAAGCAAACACGTATGCAAGTAAAATAAAGACATGAACTCTCCTTCACATAAAAAGCACATTGGTTATTTGAAGATGACTAATAAATCCCTCTAATCCTTTCTTCTGCATTTGGTTGAAACAGCACTCCCACTTGGCTCCAATCCCCAGGCCAAAAGCATCCTGACTCTCCCAGATACATGTGGGCAAGCATGTGCAGAGCCAACTGGCATGTTCAGCCACTCTTCCTTAACACTCAGTGACTGATGGTGACCTTAGGGAAAATGTAATATGCTTGGGGCAAAGGTCCATCTCACCGATAGCCAATCAGAACTGTGTCCTCATTGCTACCTTTGCTATCCTTATCTAGCTAGGTGCTAAGCTCCACTGTGCCGTTCATCAGTCAGCCTGTGTGTGTTGCCATGTCTTGAGTGTGTTCTTGAACGAAAACTTCCTAGTGATTGGGTTCATTTTCACCAAACTGGCTTAATCTTAGACTGAAGTCTTGCACTCAGGTTCCCATGGCCCTATTCAGCCTAAGAAAGTCAGTCTTTACTTGAATCTATTAAAAGCTTATAAGAATGCATAAGACATGGGCAGACTGAAGTGATGGATAGGTAGGGGCTATTCTGTTTGTTTTGTTTTATTTTCAGAACTGTGTACCAACTGAAATTTACTATTTTCTACTCTTTCTTGACCCAAGTTTCTCTTCCAGAGCATTCTGAAGGAACCCCTGTGTCCTTTGCTGAAATTGCCACTCACAGCATTGATGGATACTTTGCTAGTAGAGTACCCATATCAACAAAGAAAAAGGGTTAATTTGACCTCACTCCTTATAATTACGTAACCCTGTCCCAGCTCTGGATGATTCCTGCTTCCTTCACAGGGTGCTATGAAATACATAACTGAGCATCACTTGAGGTCTTTTCTTGGGGCATTCACATCAAATTTAAGTATCACTTGTAACATTGTCTTTTCCTTAACACAAAATAAGTTGTGCCCCTCTGGGACTATTCTCTCCAATTTTAAGTACGTAGGATAAGCCTGAGACTTTGAGGTGCATTCAAATCTTGTCCTTTAAGTAGCTGCCTCTGGATGGTGACCATGTACATGCAGATTCATTTTGTGCAGTCTCCTCAGCTATAAAGTGGCTAATACTGCTTGCCTTCTAGCTTGTTCTGAGCATGGAACTCAAACAGCCAGCACTGAGCCTGAGATATCATTTTGGTTAGTTCCCTCATTTTTGTGTCTTTGCGTATGCCTGTGTTCATGGGTGCATATATACATGTGGTGTACTTGGAGGCCATGGGCTGATATCAGGCATCTTCCTCAATCCTGGCTCCATCATAGTTTTTGAGATATAGTCACTCACTAATGCTCATGAGTTTCCTCTAGGTTCTTGCCAATGAATCTGAGGCATCTACAACTCCAAGAGCCGGAATTAGAGACATGTGCTTCTGATCTTAGCTTTTTAGCATGAGTACAAGGAATCTAAATTCAGGTTTTTATGTTTATGTAGCAAACACTTTACTAACTGACGCATCTCCCTGCTTATCTTTTAATAAAAAATGGTCCCTACTTTGTGAGGTTACCCTCTGGGGATGACTTCTTCCTTTCTGCCTCTTGAGGTCAATACTTTTGCATTTTGAACCCTGTGCTTCTAAAATCTATCTTGAAAGATGATCGATCATTCTCTTTGAGAGTCCTGTGTCTCAATACGTTTATGAGCCCTAAACCACCATGTTTCATCCATATCATTAACTAATGTGTCTCTCACTCTAAGCAAAGAGGCTCTTCATAATTCTCATGACAGAAGCTTCTGAGAAGTCCTCCTCCATGTCTCTATGCTCTCTGTGTTCTGGGTGTTTGTCAGCAACCTTGGAGCACCCTACTTGTGTTTATTGGAGAGGTAGGATGCCCAGGCACGTGCTCAGTGCTGAGCATGTGGCAAGGCGGAGTATCAGTGAGAGACAGTGTTCCCACAGTCACCCAGCTAATAGTAAGCACTTGTTTCATACAGCTGAAGCTAGGATCAAAATGTGTCTCAAACATTAGATGGAGTATATCTCACAAAGAAATCAGGATTCTAACCTAGGCATCCTTTATGTCACATGATGTTGTCACAAAGGGTGGTTTTAAGACTCTGGCCAGCGCGTTGTAATGTGATGAAGGAGGCTGTGAGGGAGCCCATGTCTCCACCTCTTCCTACATCAGTAGTCTCCATTCACCTGATTATCAGTTAATCCTTATTAAACTGTTACTGGATAGGTTACTTATGGTATAACTGATAACAACTAGGGTGTGAATCACTCCTGCTGGGACTGGAGTAAGAGGCTTATTCAGATCTATCCCAAAGGGAGTGAGAAATGATGTAAGTGTTGTCCTTCCTCTTATGTCTTTCCTCTTGGCATTTAAGAGTCTGTTCCAATTTAGCCTTTGTAGAGCTCTCAAGATTAATATTTCAGTACAGTGTATGGATCTCTTGGCCATGCTTGTACAGATTTTGCTTCATGAATGCACTGCTGCCATTATTCCTCAATAGTTACAAAGAGATTGCATGAGCAGATGAGAATCCAGCTATTGGCTCCCTTCTCCCAATAGCTAAGTGTATTACTTAAGCTACACTTAGCTATTACTTAGGGAAGTAGAGAAGTCTCTGCACCAATTCCTTACCTATTAAAAATAAGCACTGGAAAATCAATCACATTGAAAATGGGGCCTTCCCTAAAATTCGCATCCCTATGAGCTCCACAGAATCAAAGAAAGAACTTGCAGAGGTGCTTCCACTGTGGAACCTGAGCAGTCACATGCTTCCTTTAGATCTTTTTCATTCAAGTAGTCTCTCGTCTTGGGGAAAATATTGATCTGGAGGTGTGGCAGTAGACTCACATCCTGTTTGTGCCATGTGTCCACTGGGTACATTGTCACTCAAGGTGGGACCTGGAGGCAGGAATTGAAGCAGAGACTATGGAGGAAATGCCACTTACTGGCTTGCTACTGATGGCTTTCTTTACAACTCAAGACCACCTGCACACAGTTGGCATTATCCCCCGTGAGTGGTCAGGCCCTACTATATCAATCACTAATGAAGAAAATGTCCTATAAATTTGCCTAGAGGCCAATCTGTTAGAGGCATTTTCTTACTTGATGTTCCTCTTTGCTGATATCTCTGCATTGTGTTAGCTTTGCGAAAAACAAACAAAAGCAACTGCAACAGCAAAACAACCAGGACAAACATGCAATTAACAAGAAGAGTAATGAAGTTACTTAGATGGCTTGCATCTTCTGAGGCAATTTGAGTGGGAAATCTGAACTGTCTGTGTAAGATGTGGAACTTAAGCCCTCTTATTCTATCACAATAGTATAGTCATTATTTCCAGAGTTACTGAGATAGTTCAACATAATTCTATATGGTGAAGTCCTAGCATGTTCTCCAAGAACTAAAATAAGAGATTATTTAAGTATGAGTCTGCATTAAGCCACAACACCAGTGAGTACACAGAACTTGATTAATTTTTTCTTACAGTGTATTTTATCGCCTATATTTAAACAGTAGCTAAAGAAACATACAAACACTCTGTGAACACTTAGTCTTGAGACCTAAGATGGTTGAAAAGATGCAACATTCTGGTTGGCAGCTCTGTGACTCAGCCCATTACTTCTTAAAGCATGATACTTGCAGAGCTAGGGAATCAGGCTTGGATGGTCAAGCTTCATTAGCTCAGTTCATCTGTAGCAGAATTCATGTCTGCTACAGAAAGATGTCTTAATAAATGACTACCAAATAGATACATAAAGTAAGGAATTTATGGTTAAATGAGCAAAGGAATGAGATGGTTTTTAAGCCCATAAGTTCCCTGTAAGTTTCATATTTCTCTCTCTATCCCCAAAGTGAATCATTGCAAGCATATTATACTCAGGGTGGTTAGTCATAGGAGAGGACTCAAAACATGTTGAAGCTTTGAAATTGAATCCTCACTTTCTCTTTTAAGAACCTCAAACACATCTACACATTCAGGGGAAATTTTCCTGAACAGAACACCAATGGCTCATGTCCTAATATCAACATTCGAAAAATGGGACCTCATAAAAATGGAACAGCTTCTGTAAGGCAAAGGACACTCTCAATAGGATAAACAGCAACCCACAGATTGGGAAAAGATCTTTAATAACCCGACATCTGATAGAGGGATAATATCCAAAATATACAAAGAACTCAAGAAGTTAGACTCGAGAGAACCAAATAACCCTGTTAAAAATGGGGCTGGGTATATACCCAGAAGATATTTCAACATGCAACAGGGCCACATGCTCCACTATGTTTATAGCGGCCTTATTTATAATAGCCAGAAGCTGGAAAGAACCCAGATGTCCTTCAACAGAAGAATGGATACAGAAAATGTGGTACATTTACACAATGGAGTACTACTCAGCTATTAAAAATAATGAGCTCATGAAATTCTTAGACAAATGGATGGAGCTAGAAAATATCATCCTGAGTGAGATGACCCAATCACAAAAGAACACACATGGTATGCATTCACTGATAAGCAGATATTAGCCCCAAAACACACAATACCTAAGATGCAACGCATAAACCTCATGAAACTCAAGAAGAAGGAGGAAGACCAAAGTGAGGGTGCTTTTGTCCTTTTTTAGAACGAGTATCAAAAGATTCAACCAGAGCTCCCAGGATCTAAACCTCCAGCCTGAGAACAGACAGGGGCAAGCTGTCCTCTGAGAGGCTCTAACCAGCAGCTGACTCAGACAGATACAGACATCCAGAGCCAAACAGTGGATGGAGCTTGAGGACTCTTATAGAAGAATAGGTGGAAGGATTGTGGGCCCTAAGGAGATAGGAACTGCACAGGAAGATCAACAGAGTAAACGAACCTGAACCCTTGGAGCTCTCAGAGACTGAATCACCAACCGTGGAGCATACCTAGTCTACACAGATCTACCTCCATGGGCTGGACGTAGGCCTCCCTGCACATATGTTGTAAATGTGCAGCTTGGTTTTCATGTAGGTCTCAAACATCTGGAGTGGGGGCTATCCCAAAACATGCAGCCTGTATATGGAGTATGGTCTTCTAGCTGGGTGCCTCATCTGGCCTCAATGGGAGAGGAAGCACCTAGCCTCTCAGAGACTTAAAGTGGCAGGGTGGGGGATACAGGACGAGGGGGTACTCTGAAAACAAGAGAAGGGGAAGGATTGTGGGAGGGGGTGACTGGGACGGGTTATAAAGTGAATAAGCAAAAAAATAAAATTAAAAAAAAAAATGGGGAACAGAGC